>JBAJNP010000072.1:0-89189 GCA_036877545.1 Yasuhikotakia modesta | reverse complement strand
ATGTTAAACGCCATCCAGTAGCGCAGGCTGCTCATGAAACTAACATAGGAGTCTTTCAGGTTGAGAATCATCACATCACCTCCCACAGCTCCATACTTGTCGTTGCTCTCCAGCACTTTGCACAGCTCCACTGTGGCCATGGCGTCTAACTTTGTGTCTGAGTCACAGACCTGATTAAACATGAAGAACAAGAGAAATGAGTTTAATTCCTATAAATGTGATGGTGATTTTGTGTTTCTTGAGGCATTCTTGAGATCAAATTTAAAGCAGCTCTCTTCGAACTTTGCTAGTTATCCACATAGATGACATTATAGTACATTATTGACATTAATTGTACTGTACGCGAGTCTAAAACTCACCTGTATGTAATCCACAGAATTCCCTAGTGCCTTGAATGCTGTGTACATCACTTCCCTCTTTCCTCCCCATTTCTGCATGATGCACACACAACTGTTGTTCTGTATAATGTTCTCCACCTGTGAGCGCTGAGGGTCTTCAAAACTGTTTTGCTCTTTGGGGTTCCAGGTGTGGTAGTTGTTTTGCCACACAAAAGCAACAGGGTTCCGATCTTGGAACACCTCACAGAACATTTCCATCATGTATCGATCATCTTCCGAGTTCCCGTCTATCACCATAATAATGCGGATTTTGTCCAGCGGGTAATGCAGCGCCCGTACTGAGTGAAGACACTCTATTAGATATTTGGGATCTTCCTGATAGGCTGAGATGGTAAAGCCGATGGTCTTTTGGTATGTGCACTCTTTGGTTCTGTTTCGCATCCGGCGATGCTCCACAAAAGCGAAGAAGCTCTGAACAAGTATATGGAGCCCAAGCAGCACTCCATAGAAACCAAAGGAGATGATGCTAAATTTTGATGTGGCTATCTGGAAACCTTTAATGTACGCCCATAGCATCACCCCGAGTACCAAGAAAGCGAAGAGAAATGTGAGGATTCCTCGACCCCACGTGCCACATTTTTTTAATACTGGCTTGAGGTCCATTTATGTTTTGAAATGCTAAAAATACTGAAAAGAAAATGAATTTCTATTAATAACAATAAAAAAGGATGTAAATGTAATGCTATTGCTATAATTTAAACTAGCTATTAAATCAGTCTTTTGTGCTGATACGAAACCACAGTAATATAAACGTGTAAATCTTTACAAAATAAAATCAAATAATAAATATTATGTAGATAATTTTACATAATAAATTATTAAATCGTTAGATAATTCGCATATGCATTCATTGGTAAATAATGAAAATGGATGTCAACATACCTATTTACTTCTGTAGGTAAACCTCTAGTAAGGCTTTTTCGCTTCTTGTGTCTCGTCTCAAACTAACTGCTTGTTCAGAAGCTAAAACTTATAAGTGAATTTGAAGATATACCACGCCTTCTGACTCATACTGACTGCATCATAAGAAACTCTGTTTTCTCCATGACATCATTATATCGTCACGACATCCCCAGACACCTTTTTTAGCGTGTCTAAAGATGAAAACATGACTTCTTAAGTCTTGGTCACTAAGAGTTGTTGGTCAAGGTTCAAAGTACCATTGAAAAGCATATTCACGTTTCTAATAGTGTGCAGGTGTATAACCACATCATAATTAGATGACAAGTGTCACACTCATTGAATTCTTCTTTAATTCCTCTTTAATTCTTCTTTAATTTCTTTGTTTCTTAGCACATGGATACTAAAACACCAGCATCTGTATGCGTTGTATATGAAAACAGTGGAAGGGACTATAAAGATACTATATTATGTAGAAATGTTATTTATTTTTGTATATACATATATATACAAAAATAAATACATATATATAGCTTAACTACCTTTAACTCTCAGTCGTGTATATGTTGTTTATGCTTGATTTGTTGCTTTTGATGGCATTATTCTTATTTTTATCTGAATCCTTAGTGAAGCATATCGCTGTATTTTGACTCATATACAACAGTTTAACAAAAACGTTTGTTGCTTATTATGCATGATTGGCTACTAAAATGAATGTATGTTTTTAATGTAGGTGAGTATATCGAGGAACTTTCAAAAATACCACGACTGTGGTAAATGTTCAAAAACCACGATTGTACCATGGTGCATTTTTATTTGTTTCTGGAAATTTGCTGGTTCTTCAAAGAAAAAATATCAAAGACAGTGTAGCTTGTACTGACTAATAAATATGTGATCTGGGCTTGGGTGCCTAGTTCAAATAGTTTCGTCGTTATCCATCAAGGTACATTTCGTTGTTAGGAGTGTCATGATGTCAAGGGATCTCATATGAATGATCTTATCAGGTAAAGCCGTCGTAAATACAAGGGTGTATAAGCAGAAAAACCTGTTACTAGATGATATACTTTTCCTAAGACACATCAGTAATGCTAATATATTTATAATAAGATAATTAGAAATGTTAATTAAGATTACTTTAAAATGGAATATGGCCCTCTTGTGGTTGAATGTTGCACACTTATGAATACGCTGTATTCGTGCTTTAAATTTGGTTCAGTCAGTGCAAAGATACACAGTGTGTGCCACAGTGACCAATGATCCACTAGAACCACTTCAAATAAGAAATGAAATAAGGAGCAGAGGTCTCTGTATGAAACAATCTGTGTTTGAACCTAACAAGTGAATCTAAACAAAAAGTAGCTGCATATTTAACCACTTACACATCTGGCTGTATTTCTTTGAATTATCTAAAGAATGGGACTATTAAGTTTTCTAATTTAATTTTAACAGACATTTATGGAATTCAACGTACATGCTCTTCCATTTTGTCTTTTTCTCAGAGCACCGCTGAAAGCATCCTGATTGGTTGCTGGATTTATTGGCACCTTGACCGCAAGTCCCTTAAGAGAGTCAGGTGAGCAGCTGAACTCATGCCGGTGATTCCACAAGAATATCTCTTCATATTTAGATTATATTGTAGAATTATGTAATTGGATGCTTTGAACTTCTCAAGACTTTATTCAGCCCATAACACATTTGAACTATTACTGTGTTATATTCATCTGGACTGTAAGCAAAGCATCTTTAACTTTGTCTCAGTATATTAAAATTATTTGACCTTTCATGACATTTTTGGGTTAGTCATGCCACAATATGAAACAAAACTGTTTCATTCCCTCATTTCATTCAAATCTTTTAAGATATAGAGCAAATTAATTGCATGTGAAACGTTCTTTTGACTTTCTTATCCTTGGTATTTCTTTATTGAGAAACAAAATCAGGTTATAGTTAAATAGCTTGTGTAATGACCTGAAAGTATTGCTTTATTACATAACATTATAAAAAAGGCTAGGCTATTCACATGCTGTTTGACATACAGGCACCAAATACTGATGCGTAGCATGATAAAGACTGTCATTCTTCAGTTATATAAACTGAACTGTATTGTAATATATAACATTTCAAATATAACACACACACACAATCGTATATTATAACATTTTATTTGGTAGATGTTAAGATTAATAAATGACTATTTGATTTTGTATTGTTTTGATATTCTGGTTGAATGCATGATAAATAACATGATGAAGCAATTATTATTGGTTAAAATATTATAACGTAAAGGAAACATGGAGAATTAAAGATTATTGTCTGAGTCATGTTCATTAAGTCTGCCTTCCGCTTTAATTTGGTTGAGACCTGTTATTTCCTGTTTTTTCAGTTTGTCCTATTTCCCAATATAAATACTACATTAATCATAATAGAAACTACATGACAAAGGAAATTCACTTTTATAAATGCCTTGGTGGTGCCTTTACTATTGCAAAAGACGAAATTAATTACTTTTAAAGTTTACTTTTCACTCATCACCTTCAACTTCAAACAGATGGTTATAAGCCCACCTGTTTTCATTCTGGCTTTGCTCCTGTGTAGCTCCACTGGTAGAGCATTGTGTTTGCAGCGCAAAGGTTGTGGGTTCGATCCCAGGGAACACAAGTACTGAATCGTATAGAACGTAAGTCGCTTTGGATAAAATCATCTGCCAAAAGAATAAATGTAAATAGTTCTCTTCCTCTGCACATCTGTATTGGCCAGGTTCCTATTTTATCTTATGAACACAGCCAGGATTATGTGTATTTTTATTTTTTTAGCGCACACAAAACATACAATCACATTTATTATGTTTGGAGGTGGATTTCAATGCCATATTTCCAGAATTTTTAATCCCAGTGTTGAAAAGTCTCACATGGATAATCACTGCTTTGTAATCTTAATATTGTTTTGTACAATGAGAAACATTAACGATTAGGATTATAATGGCCGGACTTTTTGACAAGGAATTTAACCTTTTGGGGATTTATTAAAATTTGGCCTTCAAATTTTGATGTCAAAGTGCACCGGTTTATTGTCATTCCGTCTCAAACGTCACCTCCGTTTGATTAAAAGTCATGTTACAGCACCAGAGGGCAGCAGTGATTCGTCTCAAGTTTTCTCTATTTAGAGACCGAGCATAGGTCCCTATATAGAGATGATTTTGACTTTTCGTGGTGACCGTGGCGGCCTGCCAAAGTTTGGCGTTTCGCCATGAAACAGGAAGGTGTTGTAACTCAGACCTCAATATCTGATTCTCTCATCCTTCACACATTTGATAAAAATAATGGTCTAAGAACATATAAATGGTTATTCTTAATGCTTGGTTAATGGTTAAAGCGCCACGTACAGGCAACAGGAAGTGGTGTGTTTTACACTACGATTAACTCCTCAAAGTTGTTGTAACTCAGGCCTGCATTGTCTGATCGGCCCCAAAGTTCACATATTCTTAATATTTGGTTAGGAATTTTTTTGGTGATGGCCAAGACATCGATATTATGGTTACAGAATTTTAGAGGTTTATTGGTTTTAAATGAGTAAATAGTTTCTCAGCCTGCACAGCGCTCTACATAAAGATGTCACATATTTATATAATACTAGAAATAAGGTTAAATAAGGTTAGGCGTCAGTTATGATGCTTGTATAAGGAAGTTGCAACAGTACTGTAGTGTTACATAACCATTTTAAGAAAAGAAGTTGCATGACTATTCACGTGCTATATGACGGATGACACCGCATGTTGAAGTGTAACATGACAGCAACTTTGTGGGGTTATATAAATATAACTTGTGGGGTTTGTGGGGTTAGCATGTTATTGCTAGAACTTAGTATAAGCCTGAAAGAAGTGGCCTCTAGATGAAAAAAGAGGTTAAAACATAGCATATGTGCAAAAAGGCAAATGAGTAATTCCTGTTTATGTCATACCGTTGATGTCATCTTCAACATAGTAATATAGATTCAAAATAGTGATTTGTGGGAAATTACATTTAGCTGACACAGAGTGACACAACATTGGAAACTTGTTTAGAAACCATTAGAAACCAACTGTTTTGTTGATGGACAACATTTAAACTATTACTTATTTATTACAAATGTAAACAATTGCACCTAATTCATGTTCAATATTATTGGTTCATTTTAAAAGCCTAAGAACGTTAATTTTGTAAATTTCGGTTTCTCTTCCTCTTTCAATAGTGTCTATATTTCTTGAGTAAGTTTAAATATAAAACTGAAAAGAAAACATGGCATGCTATGATTACACCTTTATCTGATTTTTTGGTCCAGTGCATAAGTACAATTGTTAATTCTTATATTAAGTAACGGCTGGAGCAGTTACACATCAGATTGACTCTGTATGTGCCAAAATGTTTATCAGTGGCAGACTGAAAAATAGTCAGAAGGCTACATTTAACTAACCCCATGATTATATGTACTTAAGATTTAAATATAACACATTCCCATCCAGTATGGGCAAGTTCTCTCTTTCTTGCTCTTTTTGTCACAGTTGACCTACTTTTATTTGTTTAACTTCAAAGTCCCGAACAAGAAGTTCTGGACATCATTATAATGATAAAAATAAATGCTGCTTGTACTTTTTAATGGTCTTTTCTTGCTCCACTGTTTCAAGGTTTACATTTATTTTTTAGAGCAATAGGCCTATGTATTGCGCTTTTGTTGCGTGACATTTTGTAAATGTAACTTTGCCAATTTTTAAACTGTTCACGTGATTGAGTAACTTTGGGCAAATGGGAAGTATTAAACAAATACACGAGAAGTTTCATGTACTTAGTGCAGCCCTCTAGTGGTCAATAGAGGAAAGTCCCGATTTGATTATATTGCGAATGTTCGGAAAATAAAGGTTCCGTTTGCATCATGTTGTCTTTAAATTTGTTGTTGTGGTCATACATGCTCTTAAACTCAAAGGCTTCAGCGTTTCTGTTCATTGACACAGTAATAACATCCAGTAAGCGGCTCACAGATGTGTAAGTTAAACGGGAATATTGCTCATGGCTCCCACACGTGCCCAACACTTGATGAAGCTGTTTGATGGATGTGGTCAATAGAGGAAGTTAAAAAAAAGGACAACCAAATCTCACTATACTCTCTTGTGTGTATACTGCAATGTTTATTGACCTTGTGCCTGCTACTTGGTTCTGTTTTTTCCATTTCAAAAATGCATTCATGCAATTTTTTGTGTGGTTTCTCATGGTTGGGTTCATTGGAAAAACAAAGAGCTTTAATTCAGCTTTACTCAGCCTTTTTTACTTTAAGGGACAGTACACTTACTGTACCTCCCTCATCTGTCAAATATGTTGTGTTCATATTTTCTAATGTTGTATCTATACATGCCTGTTGGCCGCCACTGTGGTGAAGCCTTTTATAATTGTGTCACTGGTTACAAACGCTGTGGTTGGAAGCAGAGACGAGTAATAGGAAATGGGTCTGGCAGGAAAGCCCAGTCATCCTCTCAATGTTGATTTTTGGTCAGTTTTGGGCAAAGCAAAAGTGGGGAGAAAATGTTTGACTCAATAACAAAATTCTTGACCTCTCCACAGCTGTAACTTCCACCCCATCCCACAATCTTCTGAAGCTGACAGTGATGTTAAAAAGTCCTTCTTCTTTAGGTGCAGTCCAATGATTAAGAATCGATTCCATGGAATAACATCAGTTCTCTAATTAATTAACTAATTTGGTGCAAATCCTGGCCAGTTATTTGATGTGTTTACAGTAAAATGACCTAAGAAGAGGCTCAAAAATCAGATATAGAAAAAAACTTGCAGCTGCTGAACCACTAATGTGAGCACATGTAACTCTGTTAATTTTAGAAAAGAGAATGGGAAAAACCTTTTGGAGGCCTCTGTTTTCCAGAAGAAATCCAGCTGGTTACAGCAAAAACAAAAACGCTCCAAAACTGTTTCTGCTCTCGTTTCTGTACTAATGTTGTGCTCTGCTTAAATGAGGTCTGTAACTTGAAGGAACAAGTAATATGGGCTGTGAGGATTTTCCCTTACAGCTATATAAACACAGGGTTGAAGTCTGTACTGTGCCTCATTAGATTTTTCACTGCCACAAAATGAGAGCAAAGCAAGTTCATTTTAAACCCTTTGGATCTGTTTATTTCGTGACCACACCCTGGCTTCATCTGCACAAAAGAATCCAGTCCAACCGAGCCCCCAGCCCAGGCACAAAGCTAGTCACTGCCCCAGAGTCCACTGGTTGTTTTACACACCCAAATTGGTATTTATGTTGGCCAACTAAATTGCAAGTTTGGTTGGTAAATCAGGCAGTGGAGAGACCCAGATGGCCACAAAATATAGGATCTATTAATATCCCATCCAGACGCCATCATTATGAATGACTCATAGCAGCTTTATGGGACAACTTAGTTAAATCAATTAAAAAGCAAAACTTAATGAAATCATGTTACATAAAAGCTGAATTCATTATTTTTATAGCATATTAAAAGACATGTAGTCTTAATGAGAAACAATTCTAAAGAAAAAAAATTACACAAGGCTAAAAAGAAAAAAAATAAATTATATATAAAATTATACTTCTAGTTGCAGGAAATTTTGCATTATCGTTGTTTTCACTTCCCCAATCAAGTTTCTTTTGTTTCTCAATTTGAGACTTTATTCAAACGTATTTATTGCAAAACCAATGATGCATTAATCACTTACAATTTCACACCCCAATTCATCATCACTGCTTCCGCCTCTTTCTTTCTTCACGATTTTTTCATTCAGACTATTCTCTTCCTCCACATCTGCATTGGCAGGATGCAGGACTTTTTGATTGGTTGCTTATGTTTTCTGGCTTAGAACTAGAATGTTTAGTTTGACGTGTGCAATGTGTTCTTAAGCCAGAGGAATTTAAATGTGGTGCTAAGAAAAGTCTGTTAAATTGTTTTTGTTCTGGAATATAGTGACTGCATTGCAAAGCATTTGTGTGTATTTTGAACTTATTTGTGCATGTTATTTGTGCATGTTTGAATACCAAACCATGCAGCTTTGGGTTTTGCAAAATCTCTGTCTTAGATTCTTGTGTTGCTTTAGGTTTGCGGCTTCACGCAGTCTATCTCTAACTGTGTGTTCTTGTCAATGGGGCTTCTGTAGAAAGAATGTGGTTTTGGAAATCTTGTTGAAAGTGGAAGATGATGATGATAATTGCTGTAGGCTTGAGTAACCCGTGAGGGGATGACCCCAACAGTATTTAAAATATGTTTCTGTTTAGGTGACAAATCTGTTAAAAATTAATGAACCGCACTACATTGTGAAAAAGATCAAATATGTGGTCTGCCATAATATAAACTATAGTTAGATCCCTGGGAAATTATGTGTTACAAAGCGAATAAACATTACTTTTGGATGCATCGAGGAAAATATGTCTATCATAAAAACAACATACTGTATCACTCAAAATTGCACCATAACTTATTTCCTTTCCTAAGCCTTGCTCTCGTTCCAGGCCATAAAACATCTGTAACATATAGTATATACAACTGAACAGTATAGGATTCCTGTAGCTCAGTTGAGCGAGCATTGTGTTAACAGTGCAAAGGTTGTGGGTTCGATTCCCAGGGAGCACACATACTGATAATGTATAACTTGAATGTACTGTAAGTCACAGAAGTGTCTGCCAAATGTATGTGTATACATAAAACATTCAGCAAGATAATCTATGCACAACATTAGGAGAAAGTCAAATTATTTCCTTCAGTTCTCTCAAGCAACACATAGATTCTACAGGCTATATATTTCTGCAGACATTTCCATTATATACAGCAATAATTCACAGACAGTTTGGTCTGTGACCACCAGTAATATTTCTTTGTCTTTACAGCTGTCCAGGCAAACATTTGATTCTGCACCCCAGAGAACTCCAGACTGAGAAAAAGGTTCGCATACTGACTGCCAATATTCCCGTACACCCACACAGAACTACATGTTTCTGCTGTGAGGGCGTTTAATAAATGACGGCACGTTGGGGGGTGGGGGTGGAGTTCAGGGGCCAACCTCATCTCTGTTGGTTGGTTGGTTGTCTTGAGAGAAGTTGTCCGGTTCCTCTGACATCCCAGGGAAGAACGAGAAGAAAGGGATCTGCAATCTCACAGCAGAATTCCACCTACACAGTGCCCTTCTACATCTTGAACTGATTATGATTTTCCCATGTTCTACAAAATCCTAGCTGTGTTTTCCATCTTAGACAAATGCACTTAGATATATGTAGGCTGTAATCCAAAACAGGCTTACTTAAGGTTTATCTGATTTTCTTTTTAATTAAGTCTATTGTTATTCATGATAATGGTGATCCTCAGACATCTTGTGCAGGAGATATTCCAACTTAAACTGTTTTTAAAGTAAAGAAATGGTCACATAAAACCATACCAGGTGATAAAAACACGTATATTGACTGCCCACAGTCTGGTTGAATACAGTTGGATTCATATTTGCACAAAAATATTAGTAAGACTTGCCTACCCGCCCACCGAAGTCCTGACATTTTCCATTATATTACTGTGTGGGTTTTTTTTGCATCATTAATTATTTTTCACCACAATCTATTATTGTGGGAAAATATGTCTCTGATAACCCTGCCAAAGCATAATATTTACACACATTCTCTGTCACACTTAAGATGGTTTTTATTTGTATTCTAAAATATGCAGACCACATAAACTGTCTCTATCCACTCATACCAGTGTTTAGCTTGGCCAAAATGATCAGTCTTTGACAGAAGCTAAAATCTAAATTCCAACACAGGAAAGTATACAAAACACTAACTAAAAGTAAGAATAATTGAATTTCTGTTTCTCTAAATGCAAGTGCCTTTGCAATGCAAAGTTTGCATATTAAGAGAACTACACTGTTTAGCTGTTAAATGTGTTCGTTTGAGTCTATATTTCATGTGTGTGCTCGCCTCAACCCATTATCCCAAACACGCTGTTTTTGTCAAGGAATGTCTGCTTGTTTCACCGCATTCAGGAAACCGCATTCTCTTTCCATGGCTCTGAAAGCCTGAAAATATTCGGGAAGTTATACAGAGCAATGGGTTTTCTCACCTCCAGAACTGAAAACATAATGCACATCATGAAAATCTGTGGACATTAAGACATCAATCTGGCCAAACTTAAGAAACAGAAGTAAATGAAGAAGCGACAATTTAGTGCTAGATTGGAGAGGAGGGTGGTGACGTCACTAAAACGGGGATTGTGCTTCTTGTCAAGAAACAGATTCCTGCAGTTTTGGTCTCGATCGCAGGTGTGAGCAAATCACTTCAATTTGGTGGAAGTTTGTGAAAGCAACGCCGGGTAAGTGACTTACTAATAACCAATACTATTATTTGCCTTTCAATATTATCACTAACTTTCATGTATCAAATACCAGAAACCTTTACAGCCAATGATCTGCGCAGTTGTGCACAATATCAGACAGTTTGTTACTCTAGAGATCTTTAACAAACCATAAGATTTGTATTAAAAACAAGCTGTTTGCCTCGGTTTGTTCCTTACTGTAAAATCCTAATTTGTATTTGTATGACGGAATGAAGACTGTGGGGAAATCGTTTCATGTAGATCAGAAATCTCCTATTTGTTCTAACATAATTTTACTTACTTATATTTACTTTACTTATATTTTAAGTGACATTTGTCATACAAGTGTAATGTAAGTGACATTTGTCATGCAAAACAATATTATTAATGTCTGTCAAACTTCATTTAAGGAACGAACTCGTGTACAAATATCAGGGATTAACAAAAACAAGGAATTGAGTTTAATGCACAGTGATGACAAAGCAGCTGTCAGATATGCTGTCACATTCACATTTTTTATAAATGCCGTCCTGCGTAAAATATAGCGGTATCGAAAGCATAAAAACGTTCAAAACTTTTTTACTGTGAACAAATCTGACCTCTAGTGCACAAAAGTAGAACAACGCGTTAGATTGTTAGCCTGCTATTTTGTCTTATTGTTTATGAATATAAGTGCTGACTTTTTTCTCTCATTTTAGATTAACAATTTCCCATCATGGATCCAAACAATATCACAGAGAGTCCTTTCAACTACAGCTCATCTGAAGATGACTATTATTACTATGACGATTCAGATTTGGGAAAGTCCCTTAACATCATGTCACTGATAGTCTACAGTCTGGCTTTTGTACTTGGAGTGGTGGGCAATGGCATTGTGATTTGGGTAACAGGATTTAAAATGAAGAGGACGGTCAACACTGTCTGGTTTCTTAACCTGGCTGTAGCAGACTTCCTTTTCACAGCCTTCCTTCCACTTAGCGTGGCTTATACGGCTATGGGCTTCCACTGGCCTTTTGGGCAGTTTATGTGTAAATTCAACAGCACCCTTAGTTTCCTCAACATGTTTGCAAGTGTTTACATCCTGGTGGTAATCAGTGTCGACCGCTGCGTGTCTGTGGTGCGTCCGATTTGGGCACAGAACCACCGGAATGTGAGCCGTGCTTCTGTTGTGAGTCTGGGAGTTTGGTTGTTTGCCCTGGTGCTTAGCTCTCCCTACTTCGTCTTCAAGGACACTGCACCAGATCACAACAACGAAAACATTATTAACTGCTTCAATAACTTTGCGTTCTCTGATGACTATGAGACACCAGAGGTTGTAGCCCTCCGTGCTTTACGGCATCGCGCCATGATCATCACACGGTTTTTACTAGGCTTCGTGGTGCCCTTTGTGATCATTGTCTCCTGTTATGCGGTTATCATCCATCGACTCCAGAGAAATCGTTCAATGTCTGGCCGCACTGGGCGTCCGTTTAAGATCATCGCTGCTGTGATCACCGCCTTCTTCCTGTGCTGGGCTCCGTACCATATTTTGGTCCTCATTGAGATGGTAAACCACATGTCAACTAATTACCGTCCCACCCTGCAGTATGTCACCACTGTTGGAATTCCCATCGCAACCAGTTTAGCTTTCCTGAATAGCTGCTTAAACCCACTGTTGTATGTTTTCATGGGTCAAGACTTTAAAGATAAAATGCGCAAGTCAATCCTGAAGGTCTTGGAAACAGCTTTCACAGAGGAGGTTTCACGCACGAATACCTGCACAAATTCAATCCACACCACCCGTAACAAAGAGCAAGGGAGTAAGTCCTTCTCTGATGCAGAAGTGTAACTAAGGGAGGACTTAGCAGAGACTCAGTTCTCAGTTTGGATTTAATGTCATCATAAAACTGAGACACATTAACTGGAAGAAAAATGGGACCAAAAAAAGTTCTGTTCGTTTGAAGCTTTACATTAAATCACTGCCTTGTAAATATGGAGAAATACATATTTGATGCATGACATATGCATTTATGTATGTGTGTGGGGGGGTGATTGTCATTAATGATATAACCCTAATGTATTTGACAAATTAAACATGGTTATGTAAACCATAAAAACTTAAAATTAAGCCTTGATATATTGTGCATGCCAGTTGCTTTCATTTCTCTACTGTATTACTAATGGTCCCAACATATTTTATAAATATGTCATATTTAGGTTAATGCTGGATACCTGAAAAATCAATGCAAAAACCTGATACTGAACATGTTAAACTTATTACACTGGTCTCTTTATATTTAGATGTGTGTTTTTCTCTGTACCATCATATAAATATCAATAAACTGGATATTTGTAATGATTGCATTTGTTTAACTTCACCAAAAACGCTTGCATTTTTAAGTTTAATGTCCTCTTCCATAATGTTTTTTGGAACATAAATATACATGATAAGTGTAGCCTGTAGCCTGCCTGTGTAAGCTTGGTAATTGAATTGCCATATTGTTGAAAAAAAAACCCTCCAAACAATTATTTAATTTCAGTTTAATTTGATAATAAAGAAACATAAAATAAATAAAAATAAAGAGTTGTCATTTTTACCTTGTTGCAAACGCAGTCATAGATGTCAATGCTTGTTGATTGCAGATGTTTGTTGGTTGCACTCCAATAGCATATGAAATGACAATTGTGATATAAAGCATTTAGCAGATATTTTAATACAGAGCTTGTAGAAGGGTTACAAGAAGTGGTTTAATTTCCTGTGAGGCCATTGTGTCAACACACAAAACAGCATTACATTACATACATACATTATAATTGAATCATTATTCATAAAATATTTCTTTTGACTGGTGCTTTACATTCCTAAAATCAAGTCTTTACTTGTTTTAGAGGTCTTATATTTATCTTAAAATCTTATCTCTAATATAATGTAAACAGAAGATTAAAAGCTGAAGAAGTAATGTTTAATTCCTTGTGTATTTCACAACACTGTGATTTCTTGAAACACATAACTTTACTCACCCAGGATATGACTTTATTCTTGTAATTCAAACATTTTAATTTAAAATGTTTTTTAATCTTATTTTTAAGATTAAAAAAAATATATATTTTTGTAATTCAAACATTTTAATCTTATTTTTTTAATGCGTCAGGATGTTCCCAAAGACCCTTTACCATCAAACACTGGACCAGCAAATCAAAAAAATACTATTTTTATGTAATATTAAGGTGTTTAATATAAAAGATGTGTGCATGCACATCATTCTTTATTTTAATTCATGTGCCCTCGTAGTCTTGAATCTAAATCTAATCTTCAAATCTAAAATGTACTTCCCCTCTAAAATATCAGACCTTTTCCTCGACCATTTAACCACAACCCTGCAAAGGTGTTGTCTGCTGCAACCTTTAAAATGCTTCTCTCTCTCTCTCTCTCTCTCTCTCTCTCAGTCACATATCTATACACACCCAACCGTTTGCATATATATAAGCAATATGCATGCTCATCATTCTTTATTTTAATTTGTGCCCTGGTAGTCTTTAATCTAAATCTAATCTTCAAATCTAAAAATGTACTTCCCCTCTAAAATATCAGACCTTTTCCTCAAGCCTTTAACCACAACCCTGCAAAGGTGTTGTCTGCTGCAGCCTTTAAAATGCTTGCGTCTCTCTCTCTCTCTCTCTCTCTCTCTCTCTGTGTCATAGTTATACACACACCACCATTTGCATATATACGCAATACTATACCTCCAGCAGATGGCAGTAAACTACTTAACGTACACCGTGTGCTTTACCGAGTTTAAGAATAAGAGTCAGGGCGGAGAATAGGAAGGGGAAGCTTTGTTTTCATTTCGTGTACCGTCGTTTAGCGAATATAGCAGTAATTTGCTCGAGTCGGTTAACCAAAAGCCAAAACTAAGGTACAATATATGCCGAGGTTGTAAATAACTAGATTACAGCTATATTGTTTCCTAAGAAGGAGACATCATATGGCGACGCATGTTTGGCCGTCTTCAGTAGGGACTGCTGTATATCGACAAGGTAACACGATTATACCCTGAGCTATGTTTGCAAATACAGTTAAAACATAAAAATTGTGTCTCAATATCACCTTCATCTAACTGGTCAGTTTTCAGTTGGGCTACTAGCCAGCATGCCACCTGCAAGTTAAAATAACTTGGCAGAGGTAGCTGCAGTTTTAATGTAGGTTACTATTGTGTATTGTATATATTTGTTGTTTGGATCTTCATTTAATTCTGAAAGAAAATGATATGCATTCCCTATTTGCAGCAGTTATGTATTGTACCTACTTTAGAAAAAAGGTTGTCTAAGTAGAAACCGATAGACAGATTTGTTCATTCCTTGCAGAGTGGTGCAGGCTACGATTTTTATTACAACATAATAATAATATACCTAAACAATACAGCATTTTTATCATTTAAACACAGCAATTGTTTATATACATTTAAATACATATATATTGATTGTATATACATATGTCTAAATAAAATAATTGAAAATTAAGTATTATTTGGCCAGAAATAACACAGGGTTACAGAAAAAGCTATTGTGAAACCACAATTTCATGGGATAGTATGTAGTAAAAACAACCAAATATAGCAAATTGGAAAGATAAGTTGTCAATTTTTAAGAAAAAACAATGTTTACAGATGTATATTTTAATTAATTTGTGTGTTTTAATTGTTGTCGGAAATGTAGTGATTGTTGTAGAAGTGTTGTTTGAATGTGAGGTACATTGAAGATGACTAGCAATAAATAGTAAGCTGTAATGTCCATTACAACAATTTCTAGACCTTTCTGCTGTGCTTTGTGCAAGAAAGTATTGTTTATGTTTGCAAAGTATTATGTTTATGATGTCAGGGACCCCCAAATATGGTGAACCTTTTTTGAGGGACCCCTTGATAACAATAAATATCCACACTGGCTACGGCTAATGTTGGTGTATAAACCTGAATACTTAAACGCACCAGTCAGTGAGATTAAGGGGACTGTAGTAACAAAAAATCACTGAAACATTCGAAAACATATAACCAAGTTTGTAAAGTGTGTGTGTGTGTGTGTGGCACAAAAGGAGATACACTTCAGTAGACCATTTTTGCTTTGCCTTTTAGCCCTTTTTAACTGTTTGTCTAATTGTTTTTAGAAATACTGGATAATCTGTGGTGCTGGCTCTAGACTCAGTAAGAGGAAGTGACTTCAGGACTGGGTGAGTAAAAATTGAATTACTTATTTTTGTATGAGCTAGTAGAGAACTAAAATATTGGATTATGCCATTATGAGTGCCTTATAATTTACTTAATAATTTACTTAATACTTCATAATTCCAAATCCAGTGATTATTTAAAAATGTTTGGCTGTTCATAGAAACAGCAACCTGTCAAATTTTAAAAGGGTCAAAACTTACAGTTCCATATTATATATGTTGCAGTTAGACTTTTTGACAAGTATCTGCCAAATGCATAAATGCATGTAATGTCATCCTTGTTTGGTCAGGAGACACAAGAGTAATGACACTGGAGTCATTGGAATCCATTTTGTTTTTATTTGTCTCTGTGTGTAAATGCCAGCTTGTTACCATAATTATTTCCCGCCATTCGTCATTTCTAAGTAATGCTGCACTGTTAAACAATATAAGTAATACAAGCAAGAAAAAAGGTTAGCTGTGTTAGCCAGCAGACTTTGTTAAACCTAACCTAGTTGGTTAAACTAGAGATTTTCACCATGATCTTATAAATAATTGACAATGTGTTGTGTGAAATTAAAATTACTATTTTAATACTATAATACTATTTTTAAATACTATTATAATACTATTACCATATATTAAAGATACTTGTTAAACTTAAATGTAACTAACTTCCTCTTTTGTCTCATCTTTATAGATATCCAGTATCCAAATCGTTGTCCAGCAGCTGGAACAAGACATACCCAAACTAATGAGGTTTACATGATTGTATTATAATCAAAGGCCATACAATCCCACAGAACTGGGAAATTCATGGTCATTGATTAGACAGTCAAAGCCTTATAAAATGTTTTAGTTATTTTAGTTTTTTATTTTAGAATTTTAATTTGTTGTTGTTGTTCTTTATATTAAAGTTGACTAAGTGTTTTTTTACGCATGAAAAATGAAAGGGAAGTTGGCTTTTTTGCATTGAATGTCTAAATGACAATATGTACTGTAAAAGAATTGCAATATTCAACACGTCTAGTGATATTTTATAATATCTTTACTTTGCCCTATACCACTTCAAGTTTCCTATACGGTTTAAATTTATATCTCAAAAGAAAGCTATATTAAGTTTAATGTGTTAAAGATGGCATTCTCAATGGATTGCGGTCAAGAGTTAAATGAAGGCGATGTATTTATCTGTACAGAGTGTGGTGAAGGGTTTCGTCTATACCCAAAACTAGTTGAACACATGGCTATTCATGGCCTGTTTTTCCCTGATGCTTTAAGTGTAAACGGTGGTGGTATTACCAACACAGCAATTGAGTTTGCTCTCCATGAAAACGGAACACTCACTGTTGTTGATCAGTCAGTTGTGTCTAACTTTTCTTGCCTATTTGGAAAACCTTTGTCCAAGTTGTCATGGAGTCATACCCCCAATCAAGCTACCTTGACCTCATCTAAGATGGCAGAAAAGGAGTATGCCCAGTTTAGATGTGAAAGATGTGGACAAGGGTTTAAAAGCCAGAAAAGCTTACAGCTACATCAGCAATACCGTGCCCTTGAGCAGGGTTTCAAATGTACCCTGTGCTGCAAGGTGTTTAATGACAGAGAGAGTCTGCAGAGCCATCTTAACAACCATGCTCATGAACGATTTTATAGTTGTGGGCACTGTGGAAAGCGTTTTTTAAGACAGGAGACGTTATTGTCACACAAAAAGCAGTGGCATGGATCGGCTGGTTCCAAAGCTTTGATAAGATTACATGAGGATCAAGAAAATAGTATGGAAAGGTCTTATCCCTGCAGAATCTGTGGTTTACGTTTCTTTTGGCTGTCTGACTTGCAGAGCCACCTAAACATTCATTCCCATGTCAGCAAGCTACCCGGTCATGCCACACAACAACAGGAAGTGCAAGATGATGAAGAAAGTAAAAATGGTATTTTAAGATTTAAAGACCATCATGCATCTCAGCATACAGGTGAAAATGACTCTTCAGATTTACCAGCCAAGACTAAAACACAGTCGTCATCCTATGATGATAAAATGCATCAGATGGTCGGCAAACAACAAATGCAACCAGGCAGTCCAGTAACACCAAGGATGAGAGGAAGACCCAGAGGAAGTAACAAAGTCACTCGTAGTGCTAAACTCTTTTCCTGCAAACAATGTCATCTGGTGTTTTTACACTCAAGCAGTCTCTCTCGTCATATGCGCTACCATAAAGGAACTTTGCATGTCTGTGTTCATTGTGGGAGACGGTTTCCACAAAGATGTGATGTCACAAGGCATGTGGCCATGTACCATACATCATCGATTCAACCAAAGACTTATGGAACATCAAAGGCACATGAAAGCAGTGCACAGGAAAATGTAAAAACATCAACCCAGACTTTAGGTGAAAAGGATCCGCAAGCAGGAGATCAGCACTCATCAAATGTAGACACTAACCTATCAATAGACTCTCAAGAAAGGGGAATTCTCAAGCCCAGGATGAAGTACAAGTGCAAAGAATGTAGTGTAGTTTTTGGACACCTTGGCAGTTTTAAGCGACACATGAGTTACCACAAACGAGATCCCCCCAGAGTATTGCTTCAGTGCCCTCATTGTCCAAGCCGCTTCACGTTTCGCTCTGTTTTAGACCGCCATATTGAAAGTCATAAAGAAGACTCTACAAAAGATGGTCTTGAAAATCAACACAAGAATGGTGATGAAGAGCCTTTTTTAAACGCTAATGCTAGCATGCCATCAAATGAATCCAATGACTGTTCCCAGGTCTCGCAGAATGCTCATGCTTGATAGTCTTTGATAATGCTCAACGCTGTTCTAAGCCTATAGGCAAGGTTCCCAACATCCAATTTCTCAATTGTCAGGAAATTACTGTGTACAGACAAAAAGTACGGGAATCTGTATGAATATGCTAAACAAGGTACTTTACGGAGGAAGCAGGACAACGTTATTTGGAGATTTATTAATATTTAAAAGGTTTTTGTACTAATCCAAGAACACATTCCTACTGTTGTTAATATGAAGGTGTACCTTTTAGCTAGACTTTAATAACAAATACTAGGTCAAAGTCTTTACTCAAGTACTGCACTGTATAGATATGTTTTGACAAAGTATTTTTGTTGTACAAGTGGTGATGCAAAATAATGTATTTTGACTTCTGAAACATCAGTTAATACACGATTTTGTTTGATTAAATAAAGATAGTGTCATTTCTTTTCAGAGACCTTTCTGTTTCTTGCACCAAAGCTGTGAAGTATTGTACTGTGCATGCAAAAATGTTAACCTTTCTTTAACCTTTGTTACTGTAAAAAGCAGATGGTTTTAATTATTCCAGTAAATTATATCCTGAGTTTGGAAACACTGACCTGTCTATTGATACATGGTCCATTTTTGGACCAGTGTTCACCACCAACAGTAGTTGAGAGAGGTTGACTAAAATCTAAAGAGTTTGGTTGGGTAGACTTGGCCATTAGGTTAATACAGTACGGCGATGTGTTGCTGAGATTGTATATAGTATACATAAAATGTTATAAACTTATGTGCTTTTAAAGGGTTGGGTTGAGCCCCATTTCCAGCATGACCGTGCTGCTGTGCATACAGAAATGATTGCGTCAGGTACATGACTGGCCCAAAGCCCAAACATAAACAGGTTTGAACTGGAGCAATGACTGAAAGACAAGCCTTGTTGAGTGTCAGTGCCTTACTTCCCTGAAGTATTCATGTTCCAACGTCTAGTGGAATTGGCCTTTTAGACAAAATGGATGCTGGTATAGCAGCAAAAGATGGGATTAATGCTTTTTCCATCATTTCCATTTGACATTGCCATTAGATAATGCGTTCTGGCTTGTTGTTTCAAATGAAGTACAGAGGTGTTTAAAATTGGTTAAGGCTCCAAGCTTTATGCAGACCAGTCAAATTCTCCCACCAGGATTTGTAATATTGCTTTCATGGTCTTTGTCTTGTCCATAGGAACATTCATTTTGAAGTCCCTTCAAAACCTTTTTTATTGGAATAGTGGAATATCTAAACCTATTCTCATTGTAAAGAAATAGGAATACTTATTTCTTTGAAGAAGTTATCAGACCACTCTTCCTTTGCCCTTCTTTCTAACTGCTCTTTATAGACATATTCAGCTGGATTTAGATCTGGACTAATTGCTAAAGATATCTTTCAGAAATCTGGGTGAGTGGTCCTTCCGGAAGATTCATGACCTTACAAACAGTAAACAAATCAGGATACTAGGCATTTTGAAGTGCAATGAAATCAACATCACAAAGCTGTGTCTCCCCTTAAGATTGTAAATCTTTCATTTTCCTATTTCCTATTGCTTCTATACAATATAGCTTCTCATAAAGGGCATTGGTGTTGATTTTTATGAATGGTTACAGTTTTGTGGGATTGTGTTGGTTCAGTGATACATGCAGAGTAACCTGACCCCATTGACAATTTCTGTCTCTTGACAGACAGGGACATGTTTTTGTAATGGCCTCATCTTTTGAGGAGCAGACGGGGAACTCTTATTGTTAATTAGCCTTGTTGGGTCTTCATCTTGATGGGATTACTGTGTTTGTGTTTAACTAAACAGGTTAAAAGATTTTAGAGCAGGCTTGTGGAGCTTTGTATTTAGCAACTGTAAATTGCAACTTTGCTTTAACACACCTATCTGTTTTTGTATTTACTGAGGGCCAATACAAACTGTTGGCCTTTGACACCCCTGTTGTAAAGAATGTATTTATTTCTAGTCTGGTAGCCCTGTATAAAACTGGAAATAGAATTACCTAAGTGCATGTTTCTGGAACAGATTGGTAAGAAGAAAGGTCATCCTAGCATGGAGAATTGGTTCAAAGATCTGTGTGATTGAATAGCTTATATTTTAAAGAATTAGGTAGAGGACTTCTTGACCCATCTGTTGACAGGGTGATTAATCATAATTTATCTGTTGACTTAGATGATTCTCCTAACAACTATCTTTCAGTTGGGCATTACCGATCCCCACAGTCCTATCTTACAGGCATATCCTTCAAGGTTTTGTGGACAGAAGTTAACCACTTCCCAGTTACCCTGGGATTAGAGATTGTCTCTGGGCCTCATTATAGAGTCTATTGGCTTCTAATATCACTTTTACACAAATGATATACAGGTCTACTGATATTTGAGACCATAATCCTATGAATTTAGCATGCATTCTATGCCAGATATTGAGTTCTTTATCATCCAAGCTAGACCATTTATTAAACTCAACCATCAGTTTTCATCTCAAAACTGGTATACCCCAATGCTGTACTTTCAACAGCCTCCCAGTTACTATCAACTTTCTTGTTTTCAGTCTTCAAGTGTACGTTTCTGCTGCTACCATACTGGATCACATCTGGGTCAACACCTTACCTAAACAGTTTTCTTTACATTTGTGTTATGTCCTATGTCCGGGTAGAATAGGATACCCCAAGGTAGAAACAGGTGGTAAATGGAGAATAATTAGTGTAGCTGCCACTTGTAATATTACCAGGACCAGACAATCATGGCCTTTCTGATGTAACTGGAATACAAAGTTATAAGATGCATTATGTTAATGCTTTGCCAAAGAGATATGTCTTTAATCAGGTTTTCTGGAATAGGAAGGCTATTCCAGATACTGCCAAAGTCCAGAGTTCTATGATCTTGAGCATATTGGCTTGTAGCATGATAAAAGATAAGTGAAATATACAGGAGCTTACCCATTTAAGGTCTTGCAAGTAAACAGTAATATCTTGTATGTAATAACGAACTTAACAGGTAGCTAGGGGTGTAGGGATGATTAAATTTCCCAAATGTGGATGTGGTGCAGCAAGTTAGGATACTTGGAAAGTCCTGAGGATATGTGTGCTCAATCCAAACCTCTTAAGTAATCGAAGGGAAAAGAGATGCTGCTGAACCTTCTTCAGTGTCTCCTATGCGTGACCTGTCCTTGTTAAGTCCTTAGTGATATGCATACCTAGAAACATGAAAGAGCATTAGGGCGTTTCATGAGGTATCCAGTTCAGAGACAATTCGTAAATGTTGTTGTCTAAAGGATCTGTAGTGTTGAAAGCTGAGCTGTAATCAACAAACAACATCATCGCTTAGGTCTTTTTTTTCCAGATAGGGCAGTGTCAGGGCTATTGCATATTTCATGGACCTGTTCTGATGGTGGGTGAACTATAGGAAGTCTAGGGTGCCATGTACCATAGAGATGATGTCCTGTCACTTTGGGGCACTTTGGATACTGCCACCTCCTTACTGCCACTTTGGGAGGTAGCCACCTCCAGGGCCAGATTACATTAGTTCTACTGTCTTGTGACCTTTGTTTACTGCAAGTAGAAATAAGCTACGCTAATTGGTATAGAGTTTAATAAGACTTCATGTGGAAACTACACATACCCTTCTGTATTGGAATTGTACCCACCTGAAAGTGTGTATGTTAAGGTATACCTCTATTGTGTTCTCCCTTGGAATAGTTGCTTTGGCTAGTAACTAATTTTGAAAAAGATGTTTGCTTAATAAATACATGTAAAAACTAAATGGCTTGTGTGTGTATGGAGGTGGTGTTTACTCTAGAAGTACTGTTGTCATTGAAACTATCATAGCAACTGACAATAAAATAAACTGCCATTTACTCCCTAAACCACCAGAGCATAGTACCATGGAGGTAATATGTTTTTGGTGTTTGAGCCTGTCAAAACAATGACTGGTCTATAATTTAATAATGGATAAGGTTCACAACTGAAACACTTGTATAAAAGTCAATGGTTCAGACTTGATTAGGCTTATGTTTGGAAAGAATATTACTTGTTAATGTGTTACTTTTGTTAAAATTCGTGCACAGACCTAGACATGGCTAAACTATACTTTAAAGAGTTACCTAACCGGTTCTAGTGTAGAATCAGGCAAAGGCCAGATATTTCCTAACAACAGAAAGTGGCCAAGCAACAGCTTTATTTTGATTTCATGGTCATGAACACAGACTCAACCTCTTTTTGTAAGCCATGTGACTTGAACATAGCAGTGAGGCTAAATCTGTTTTGCCTCTGGTGGTCTCTTTGGGAAACTAATTAATTACTGGTATCTGGAACCATTTTACCAATGTGATCAAATTTGATACAACAAGTTGAAAACCTTAGTAGAAAACTTGCAAAGGCTTCTGAAGGCCCAGTAGAGTTACATAGGTACCCTAAAATGGAATTGCTTTAGGTACACAAATTAAGATCACACAACATGCATGTGGTCCTTTATGTTCAAATTTCTTTTAAATCCAAATGTTCCCTAAGCAGACTCCAGCACTACCTCTGGTAGTACCCAGCACTAACTCATCAATTGTTCATAAAATGTCATCAATGATTAAGAATTACCTTCAAAGTATATTTCTATATTGTCACATTAAATGATGAACTATTGTATTGCTGTTGGATATGTAATTGGTCACATAGGAAGCATAAAGATTTCATCATAATATTCATCACAAAATGTTATTCTATACTTATTCGGTATATTCTATAGATTTTTGTCTTTTTACACGATTCAAATTTGAAAATGCTTTTATTGTCTCAGATGCAAGTATGCAAGAAGTATGCAGTAGGATTTGTCTGTCAAAACCTTTATAGGAAATACTGTACGTTTTTGGACAGTTTGGTTTTTCCAAATCAATGTGGATAACAGGTATCTAACAATGGACTTTGAATCGATACACAGTACACCCTAGGAACACATGTGACACATGATCTGCAAAATATGTTGACAGCATTCCCCCATTTTGATTTGTTGGAAAGAATAGTATTTTTTTACACTTTTTGTTGTAATATTGTAGAGTTTGAGTAAGTGTCCTTAACACATTGACTCTGCCCCTAGTTAAACCCAACACCCTTTATTATATTATGTCAAAATATTGTTATGCCTTTTAATCACCATGGTTTATGTATTGTATATTCAAAATTTTACATTTACTAAATTCTTTTTTTATTTTTGCTTGACAGTGTAAGAGCCATTCCACTAGGACCAAAGGTTCCAAATGTTTTGCCAAATTCAGCAGACTTTGAAACTGTAATGACTAACAAAATGGGCTGCAATTACATGACATTGTTATGTATATAATACTTTTTAAGAGAACAATGTGTGCTCTTTCAGTTTGATTAGTTTTCCAACTGTCCCTTACCATTATGAGTAACAGCTTATATAGAGCATTCAATCTTTTTACCTTCTAAAGGTAAACTGTGGTCATAAGTATGGGGAATGTGGAAAGCCCCCAAAATATGTGTTGTGAATCAGATGCCATCATCTACATGCTGTAGACACTCATCAAGGGCCAATGAACTCCCTAGGGCACCTAAAGAAGTAGAGCCTTTCTCTATGTTGTGTATCCATGCACTGTTGCTAAAACACACTTTAAGGTTAATAACCCAAGCATTTCCTAATGTTTCGGGAGTAGGGAAGCTGCATCATAATCTTTTGCATTGTTTAAATAATCTTATTACACTTCTGACATATTCATTGTCCCACAGTTAACAGCCCACATTGTTTTTTAAACAAGTATGTGCATTGTTGGACATGTGGGCAATCTAAATTCCTTAGTTTCTTTGACAAACTGGTAACTGGAACCTAAAACACCTCAAGGCCAGTACGTGGGGTGCTCGACGGAGCAACCAACAAGCCCCTCCTACTAACTCGGTGGCCATTTTAAGGTATGTTCAGTAGCTACCATGCGCAAAGAAACGCTTCCACACATTAGACGTTGAAATGGAGGCCCCGTAGAACCGGAGGCGGATCTTCCTTTCATTCGCCTTATTCTTATTGGTTGAAGTGGTCGAGTGTCACAAAATACCCCGGGTTGAGCCACATTGTTGGGTGGATGTGCTTCGAGTAGTGCAAACTAACGTTAAATCCTACGTGATCTTTATGTAATTAATAATGTGGACTTGCCTTTAACTTGAATTGAGCGCTTAGGAACAGTTTGCGTGCGCATTGCGCAACGGCAAAGCGCGCAGTCTTACAAAGGAAAGCCACAGCAGCAAGAAGGCAAGCACGACGGTAAGTACGGGGCGTGCTAGGGGGGAATGAGCTCCCGATCAAAGGATGAACACTTTGCTTTGCAATTTAAGCGGGTAATGGAGTAAAAGCGCGTTTAATGCATTATGAAAGTGTATTTGCACTTAGGATTAGGACGGTGATTTCCGTATTTGCACCATACCGCGAGTTCTTGTCTGTGTGCTCGGACTCCAGGGTTGTCTGGGCTCATGCAACCCATTTTGTTTTGTGACGTTGGACGTCCATGTTACCAACCAACCAGTTTAGCAGCATCCGTCTCTCCGGATCCCCCGATTTTTACGTAAACAATTTAATAACAATGAACATAAAGGGATTCAAGATTGAATCATAACACAAACGTATGAATTTTTTTTACATTAGTTTACACCATCATTTTTTTGAAGGAGCACAGATTTTAGAGGTTGTGACACTTGCATCACTTAAACTGAGCCACCGGTTTATCACCCAGCTGTCAGGGGGAGTTTAAGGTTAGGAATTAGGAGGGAATGTAACACATTTACTATGATGAAACTATTAACTTATTTATTTAGCAAGATGTTTACATCTTTTTATAGTAAAGAGTAAATTAAACTAGCTTGTTTTATGTAAATCATTACATTTTAATGAAGAAGATATACATTGCTGTTGTCACTTCAGTTTTTGATAGTGATGCTTTGATCTGTTTCTTTACAGAGAGGGAAAACAATGATCATGGTCCCAGGAAGGAATCTGATTTTGCACATATTTTAGGGTAAGTTTATTTTACTTTCTTTGCTGGTTATTCTAAAAAGCTTTCTGCATTCTTTTAGCTTGAAGAAGCTGGTTGTGAATTTAAAAAGAGTACTAAAATGTGGTAGCCAATAGCCCAAAGCAAATATCATGGTTCCCTTGATGTTAATAAGGGAATATTAACATCAAGATATGTAGATTTGTAACTTGGCATTGCAAGAGCACCTTGATGACTGAATAATATTTGCATTGTTAAACGCTTGTTTAATTGGTTTGTCACACATAATTGTACTAGCCATTTGTTAATGTGAATTGATAACATGGTGTGAAGTGGCATTATTGTGACAGTAATCTTTTTGACGGCAAAGTGTATTTTTTAATAATAAGTGCATTAAAAGTAAGTTTATAAACAGACCTCCACCAGCAATCAGTTAGTTGTGTTACATGTTTAACACAAGCTAGTCTATTGACAATTGACTTGTCTGTAAAGCCATGTACCTTGTTGCCAGTAGAGCAAGATGTTTGGTCATGGACTCGGTGTCTGGTAGAGACTGCTTTTGTGTAGATTTTCTGGTTTATGCTTGTTTTTGGCTTGTGAACATTTAGACAGGATCAAGACAAGTTGATGTTTTTCAATTAATTCAAGACAGTGGTCTAACAAGTACCTCCTCAAATTCTCCTCAAAAGGCCTGTGGCTATACTGTTAAAATTGTGTGGTCTTGTTTATCTACAATATCATTGCTTTACTGTCTGTCCACACTGGAAATGTCAAAGCTGAAGCATTTTTAGAACCGTTGTTAGCACAGTCCAATCTTGATGCGTTTACCAACAATTATATGGAGAGCTGTGCTCAACTTTATGTTCAGACAAAATCTATTGGAGTAAAGTTTTACTTAACAAGTAAACTATGTACATATGATTAGAAGCTAGAGAGGATTTAAATTGGTGGGCAAAAGATCGTAGTAGATAAGAAACACAGTACCACGTTTAAATATTGAAACTTGTTGTCTACAAGTGTACCCACATTAGCGGAGTGCCACAACTCCAAATAGCAGCATGTGTTTGATTTTTATATATGCTATGATGGGTGCTATGCTTCTTGTCTTGTGTATGAATGTCTTTAGTGTATTGTGACAGTTGCTGCTTTTAATGCAAAAGTAACCTAAACATTCAACAAATGAAATTTTTATAGACACTTTGGCCAATAGTTCACACACACAATGTAGGTTCAATGTAGCACAACCAGCAAATTAGATGGTTACGGTAACTTTGCAGCATGTTCACAACAGGGCAGGGTAGTACTCAACTGAAGCTTGTCGCGATCCAGTAAATTTGACATTTCCATTGTAGGCAGCCTTAGTGACTGTGACAAGAGGAATTTGCTTTTGTTGCTGCCCCCTCATCTGGTGTGGAGAAGATAGGGGCCAAGGCAGTTATATCAGAGTAA
The DNA here is from genome assembly GCA_036877545.1 of Yasuhikotakia modesta. Classification (NCBI taxonomy): domain Eukaryota; kingdom Metazoa; phylum Chordata; class Actinopteri; order Cypriniformes; family Botiidae; genus Yasuhikotakia; species Yasuhikotakia modesta. The sequence continues at coordinate 62,162 of JBAJNP010000072.1, read as the reverse complement.
ATTCAGGAACTTGAGAATAAAGATATTAACTACTTTTACAACTTGAAGAAATATGAACAAATTATTTGGGTTCATTTCTATTTACATTTTTTTTTGTTATTTTCATATTTCATTGTGTTCTTTAAAGGTTTGCTGAAAGCTGTGCTGTGCCTGTGGTTTCTCTGAAATCTTAATAAATTAGGGGTATTGCATTGGGTATTTCTAATATGGGATCTAGACCAGTTTTACCCTATTGCGTAGTTATACTTTTTGGTGTTGAAGTGGTACAAATTGGGTTCCCCTAGTAGGTTCCATTTAGATGAATAGGAGAAGAATAGTGTAGTAGATCTGAAAGGGAAGTCAGAAGTTGTATTTTATTTGCATTGCAGAAGTTTACTTTGCTCCCTCTTTTTGTGCAATAATGAGTGAAGGAAAAACATGTAGTAGCAACCTCGCAAACTTCCCTCAGCCTGGTTGGTTCGGATGTGCATCATTAATTATGTTGCACAAGTGTCCACTTCTGGCAAACACTTAAAAAATGGTTTAAATAGAATGCACTTAACTGGCCAATGGGTCCTGCTGTGGAGACCTTGGTTGCTGTTTTAACTGGAGTGGTGTCGCTTTGCAGAATTATTTGGCAATTTCTGAATTTGAAAAGAAATCGTTTTTAGAGGCTGATGCACTCCCAGATTTAGGTTGTTTGTTTATAACAGGCTATGGTTTTGTTGTTATGGATTGTTGTAGTAATTTAAAGTAAAAGTGAAAAGTATTTTGTCAGTTATGGTTGCCCATAACTGAAATGTGACCTGCATTTAACCCATCCATCATGAGGAGTGAACCCACACACTGCAATTTGTGAACACACACCCGTAGCAGTGGGCAGCTATCCCTGCAGTGCCCGGGGAGCAATCAGGGGTTAGGTGCCTTGCTCAAGGGCACTTCAGTTGTTACCTGCCAGTGCTGTAATTGAACCAGCAACCTACTGCTTGCAAGCCCTACTCCTTAACCAGTAGACCACAACTGTCTGTCCATACAAACATCCCTTGTTCACTTCACGAAGTGGAACACACTTCAAGATGGTGGGTAGTCCCCCGGGGGGAAGTGCTTAGGGAAGTTTGTGAGTACATGTCTAAAACTGGAGTGGAATGCACCCCTAGTCTGCAAGGTTTATTGTCTGCCATAGTGGATTAAGGGTAAAATTATGATTAGGTTATTTCTGACAGGTATTGTGAACATTATCCCTCAACAGTGTGCTTGTGTTAAATTGAGTTGATACCCAATATGTAATGGTTCCATGCATTTTTGTTGAAAAAGTAGTGTAAATATTGGTTGATGGTGTAGTGCTGTATTATTGTGTAGAGATGCTGGTACTTACCAAGTATGCCACACGTGTCCTGAAAATTGATCACCTCTTGGCAAAGGAGTGGGTCATAGTTCACTAAAAGAAAAATTCTGCATCAAATAAACTTTTGCCAAAGATGATTTTTATCATTATAGTTAGCTTTCACCTGTTGTCTATTTAAGTGTTTTGTTCTAGAGTATGGTTTTGGTTTCAAGTATGGTTTTAGATAAGATGCTTTAAAACAATGTGTGATGACATGAGTTTTCGAGGACCTTGGAGAATGGAGAAAGAAAATTAAAATGTTAAGCTATAACTGTGTTTGCTATTGAGTCTATTGGAAATAAGGTAGCAGTGATTGGTGGGACCTTGGTGTTGTGGCTCCACCTTATAATTGTTACCGTGGAGACTTGGACACCAAATGAAGTCAACAGCACACAGTGTCAGCGATCATTTCTGGATATTTTGGCTTAATTTTTATAAACGAAAATAAAGGCATTTCATCAATTTTTGCTTTAAGTCTATGGCGCTGCTTACAAATGAAGTCTGTAGACTCCAAGGAGTCTGTCCTTGTTTCTCCTAGTTTTGTTGTGTCTTGACGTTATTGCTCTAATGCTCTAATCTGACATTATTCCATCCCCATGATGTTACTGGTTCCTGGTTCCTGGCTTAAGATCTGCAGGTCTGAAACCAGACAGGGTTATTTATTGTTTTACTGTTTCCCGTTTGCATTTTGTTCTGTGGTAAATTACAGAATAGTTCCAGGGCATCTTTTGTTTAGCACCAGATTTGTTGGCAGAACACAATGCTCTTGTCAGGGTGACTGCCTTTCTATAAATAGACTTGGTTGGTAAGGAGCTTTACTACAGCAATGTCACTGAATGTCACACTTGTTTATCTGTTTGTAGCCCTGTGATAAAGAGCAATTTTAGAGTTAAGAGGTTTTTTTTTATCTAAGAGTTTACACTGAAATGTGGAACAGGGTTAGTGTTAGTCTTTGACCCCAAAGACTGAACTAATTCCACATCTGAAGCCGTAAATATATCATGTAAAGGTCTGTTTGCATTAACCAGGCATTCACCTTCAGGTGTTGGTATGTCCAATCAGCTGTTTTTGTGGCAGTACTGCTATGTTTAATTCAGGAGTATTAGTCTGCAATTCTGGCGAACCACTGTCTAAGTTTAGGTCTAACCCTGCTTGAGTGGACCTTGTTGAAAGAGGATCTTGGTGAAATCAAGTAGACCTATGTTCTGTATCTGTATTAATATGTGAATATTATAAAGACATTTTTCTAGCATTTAGGCAATATTTGAATGTGGCAGGGGCATGAAATGATCATTTAAGCTATTGCTTTGCTGTTTATTATACTGTTAACTTTATTGTTTGCCCTAGTGTTGGTTGGTTAGTAGTGCATTCGGGCCAATTTTACTGAATTAAGACTACATTGTACCTTCTGCAATGATATAGTGGTCATAGCCACCTGATTCAGCAATGTAACTATGTAGTGTGCCTTCACAGACCCCAACAGTTGTTTGCTTTAAAAGGCATTCCCCAAAATGCACAGCAAATTCACCCTCCCATTGCCTTGATCCCATCCCTCCCATTGCATTACCATCTTCTGTAGTAAATTTATGGTCTCCTTTTATAGGAATTACCTATAAACCTTTTTTAATAACACTTCTTATAAAGATCTTACTCACCCCTGCTCCCACTCTTACTCTGCCACCAACCCACTTTGGCTCTGTGCTTCACATGCATGCCTGGGCATGATACAACTAAGCAACTTTGTCATTTGATTCTTTAATTTTTTTAGAAAAGATGCATAGCATTACACCTAGTGAACCTTTGAAAAATCTTAGCCTTGACTTCCTAGAAAAATGTCTGCTACTGCCAATGTCAGTACTGCTAAGCGAGCAAAAGGTCTTCCTTTACCAGTGGTTGTCTTTATGCACATAGTTTGGTATGTACGTTTCTTTTAACTTAACAGGTTAGCTGGAGTTCCTGCTGGTTAATGTACCAATTGTGGTTGCAAATCTGGCCTAGCTGAGCAGACCTGTTTACATGCACAAAACCTGGGTGACTTGTTTAGAAACAGGCTGTTAGTAAAAACATATTCCATTTTAGTTATATCTTGTATATGCAAATGCTATATAAACTATATATGACAAATACATTTTATTTTGTGTGTGATGAATTGCAATTGTGGTTTTTCCAAAAACAAATGGCTCTGCTGTTTGATTAAGTGAACCTGTGCTACCTTTATATGGCCTTGCACCTGATTAGAACTTTAGGTCATGGTTGTGATCCAGTGCCTTCCATAATGTTGAAGTTTGTGTTTCCTGTTTACTCCACATTTGTAATCAAACAATTGTTAAATCCTCTTAAGGTTTTTCTTTAGCGTATAACAGACATGCTTATTTGTGGCTAGTGTTGAGAATTGTGAAAGTGCTGCGTTACTGTGTTACCCCCAGAGTACCATATGGGACCTGTGGCCTAATGGTTAGAGAGAAGAACTGGTTGTAGGTTAGGTTTGTAGGTTTGATTCCCAATGCTGACAGGACACTTAAGCAAGTTGCTGTTCAAGGTTTGCAGTGTTAACTAACTCAATAGGTTAAATGTTGGGGACAAAATTTGAGTTTGGGTTAACATACTTTGTTAAATGGCAGTAAACTCTAGCCACATTTGTGGTATGGTTGGGTTGGCACAAAGTTACTTGATACTTGTCTGGCTAGGCATGATCTTGCTTTCCCTTAGGTCAAGGAAATGAGAAAATTGCCCAGGCACAATGACAACATTTTTCTGGGTTATGGTACCATAGTTTAGTATCAATAATTTGAACCAACCTGAATGCATATTTGTAGACTGTGAGTTGCAGTCCTTAAAACTCCACTTCAGTCTTGTTTACTAAAAATAATTTTGCTGCACATACCTTTTAGGTAATTTGTTAATTAATCAATATAATAGAATAATATGAGTTTAAAGTTAAACTGAGTGATTTGTGAATTGTGTTTGGTATTGGTCCATTCTAATGTTATGGTTTAATTTTTTAATAATGGATGCAATTGCTAATAAAAAAATGGTGTAGGCCTTTTAAAATTACCTAGGTGTCTCCATTGCTTACTTGGGTTGTTTGGTCTTTATCTAATTTGACCAATGCCTCTAACAGTTGTACTCTTCAAAGATGTATCAAAGATATTGAATAATTAGATAAAGGTCATGATGGATGTAATGTGCAAATTTGTTGTTGTCGTTGATTAGATTATGGAATTGTATTTGTGAGTCTAATGGCTTGAGGAATGAATCTGTCATGCAGTCAGAGTGTGAGGGCCCGAATTCTTCTGTATCTCTGCCAGATAGCCTGAGAGTGAAGAGTTTGTTTGAGGAGTGCAGTGGTGGCTTTGTGGATGCAGTGTGTTGTGTAAATGTCTGCATGATAGGAATAGAGTCCCCCATTTGTTACATTCTCCATCCTTTCCAGGGTCTTTGGATCAGAGATTGTACAGTTTTCAAACCAGACAGTGATACAGCTGGTCAGAATGTTCTTAGTAGTCCCACTGTAAAATGTGGTGAAGTTGGATTTTCACCTGGCCTTTGCAGAAAGTAGAAGCTCTCCTAGTCTTTCTTTGCTATTGAGCTGGTGTTAGGGCAGCAAATCAAGTTCTGTACCAGGTGAACACAAAGGAATTTGGTCCTTACCGATCTCCATGGGGAGTGTTCAATGTAAAGCAGGCATTGGCTTTCACAAACTCTTAAGTCAGCAATCATCTCTTGTTTTATGTTGTTTATATTCAAGGAAAGGTTGTCTATTTTGCACCAGCCTATTAACTGACACATCTCCCCTGACTTGTACCCTGACTTGTTGCCTTTGCTGATGATCCAGGAAATGTGATCATGTACCCCTAATTTTGTCTTCGATACAAATGCCAGTTGGTCAAGCAGCCGTGGGTCAACTCTCTGTAGTCTTCATCACCTCAGCTGTGCTAAAATGCAGTACCTGGTCAGTGGAAAGGAGGGGTAGTCTTCCTCGCTGTTATTTTGGTGCTGAAGATGTTCAGCACCTTTGGGGAAAGGTTTTTCTTTACAGGCAAGTTGTTTTGGCCTGTAGTTTGTGATGGCCTGGATACCCTGCCACACGTGTTGTATGTCACCACTGATTTTGATTTTTGGATTTTTTTTTTTGGATTTGAACACAGTGCTTCTTTCATGACTTGGGAGACTTTGGCCCTCAATGTTCTTGAATCTTCTTTGATTCTCTTTGAATTTGTCTTTGAATTTGCGCTATGGGGAATGTACACTCCAATAATAAGTGTTCCCATTAGTCTGCACTGAACTACTTCAAGATTTAAAGAACTTTAACAATCCCAGAGGAAATTGATTAAATTCATTACTTAATACTTTTACTGAACACAAAAGAATTGAAGTACAACTGTTTATGTTTTACAAGTGCAATCGGGTCTGCATCTATAACAGGTCTCGACTTAATTCCAGAGGGTTCACAAACTGTCTCGCAACTGTATTTTTCAAATTGTGTTCCATTTAAAAAAGCACGGTAGATATTAATATAAAGAATAATTGATGTGTTTGAAATTAATTTTTCCTTTTTGTGCAGGTCTTTGGGCAAATCATCTATAATGTTCCTACTGATATGTAGTGGATAGAGTGTGGTGAGCATTTTATTTTCTGTTCTGTTTGATTTTTTTTTCCCTGTTCTCTTTTAAGTTCTACATGTCTATTTTATGGTAATCACATGAAAATTTGTCTTTCAGAGTTTGACAACTAGTCCTTGGACTTCTAGAAGAACACCACAATGGCCCAGGGATGAAAACCACTCTAGCAAGCCTTGACTTTATCTAACTTGGAGCTTAAATTTCTGAATTTATTATGGAGTCTGATGAAATGCCAATGGATTCTGAGGAGAGCTTTGCTCATGATATTGAGCAGTTAATTGACAAAGAGAACCTTGTAAGCATGATGGATTTGCAAGACATTTCTGAATCTGACATAAATGCTTTGAATACAGACCCAGATTCTCTCCAGAACACGTGCTATGAATCATCCTGGCAAGAAGTAATTAGTTCAACAGAGGCAGAGGATAAAAGAGAATGTAATGGTAGCATGACACCATGTAACTTGCTTAACCCGGGAGAGGTTGAATCCATATTGGCGGTGCATTCTGACGACACAGTATTGAAACCTGCTTTTTTGACAAATGACAGTGTTGTGGATTATTCATATATTAACAGCTGCTCTGAACCTGAAACAAACCTTGATTGCGATTTGAGTTCTTCTATTGAAGTTAATCTAGGTGACAACCAGCAGGGACAATTTTCAGAGGATGTGCACCAAAATTCGAAGACAATGCACTTTTCTGAAGCTGATGTCTGCAATGGATCTGGGGAAGCAAATGACAGTAAAACAAGTGAACAGCAGGACACTGTTGAAAGTACCTTTTCAGTTATCATAGATGAAGTAAAAGGACAAAATGAAACCCTTGAAGGAACTGACTGGAGAGATGGACCATTTCCCACAATTGTTGAGGTACAGTGTGCCAGTCAAGACATGGATGACTTAAATGGTGTGGAACCTTTGTCAAAAGATGGACAACCTGAGGAATGTGACGTTCTTGATCACAGTGCAGAATGTTCTTTGGATCAACCCATGGTTCATTGTGAAGATGTTGATACCTTGCAAGAGGTTTACAATTGTCCCTTGAATAATCCAAATACTGAGGCCTGTATTTCAAATGAAGAAAAAAATAATTGTTTAACCACAGATTCAATAGGTGTGTGCCAGTTGGAAAGGAAATCGGATCCTGAAAATACCTCCTCGAAACCTGGAACTGAAGAGACAATCGAGGTTCCTAATTATGGAAAAGATTCACTAGGACACTGTGAGTTGGAGGAACAAAAAACGCAAAACACTTTTCCAAATCCTGAAATTAAGGAAACATGTGGAATATCTGAGTATGAAAAGTCACCACAGTTGGACAGCCAGAATTGCTCAGCTTTCAATGATGAACAAGTGGTTGAGCGGAGTAGCTTTGGATTCCTTGAATCTTGTTTTGGTTTTAAAGGTACAAATCAGAACATTGAGGAAAGCCTGGAACATGCACAAGTAACCCAATGTGAAACTGTTCCTCCAGTTGTTGAGAATATGACACAAATCCCCAAGCACAATCTGTTGATTCACACTGAATCACCAATTCTTATACAAGCTGCCTTTGAATCCAACAGTGTCCAGATGGATGTAGAAACCAGTGCACCAAATGACTCACCAGTACACGATTTTGACATTTCTACCTTCCAGACATCCAAGACATTTCTACCTTCCAGTAAGCCAGATCTCTTGACTGAAAATGGCACTTTTACCAGCAGAGTTTGTTTATCTTTTAACACCCAAAAAAGAAAATTGCAGCCTGTTGTTGTCCTTAAAACAACTAAACGGAATACAATTGATGGGAAGAATTACCATTGTTTTAAATGCCAAGAGTCTACACAAGCTTTAGATGAGCTTATTGAACACTGCCATTTCATACATACTTTGTGCAAGGTTCAATATTGTAACGCATGTGAATGTTATGTCTCTAGTGACACGTTAGCTGGACATTGCTGTGGAGGATTCAATCGTAAGGATAACTTCAATTCTTCACCGGTGTTCTCCAAAACCCTGATTGAAGAGAAACCAAAGTTTATATGTAGGTACTGCAGAAAATCCTTTGTTCGGCAAGTGTATTATGAGGAACACGAGCTGAGGCACACAGTTTTTACAAATCATAGATGTCATCGTTGTGGACTGTACTTTCCTAATGCTCAAAAGCTTCGCCGCCACAAAGTGAAAGCAAACTGTCCACGTTTGGTACTGGAACCCTTTCTGGAGACTGCAGACAACTCAGAATCAGCTTTCACAAAGCCAGAAATGGAAGACATGGCATTCAACACAGATGGCTCCAATATAAAACTCCGTGATTGCTATGTAAAGCTTGTTGATGTATGCAAGAAGATAGAGTCACCAGAAGAAATGGATTGCCAGTTTTGTGAAAAGAGTTTCAAGTTCAGAGCACAGCTAAAATCCCACCTTATATCACACTCAGCTGAGAAGCCCTTCAAGTGTGAGAACTGTGAAAAGGAATTCAAATATTCCTGGAATCTTAACAAACATAAAAGGGAGTCATGTCTTCAAAGTATTCTTCCACCAAAAATATCTTCAGTTCCTGGTAGCAAACTTACAGCAAAGTTCAGATGCCCCATTTGTTTTCATTTGTTCAAGTACTCCTACAATCGGACACGACATTTGCGTGAACAGTGTCTCAAAGAATACATGCGAAAAGGCAAAGGAAAAATTGGTATGAAGTATCGGTGTCCTTTGTGTAATGAAATATTTACTTTGGCCAGTAACCGCAATAGACACATTAAGAACACTTGTATTAAGTTTAAAATGTATATAGCCAAAGGGCATGTAAAAGGAAGAAAAGAGCTTGAGGAACAAATCACAACTAAGAATAAGGACAATGGCTCCCAGCTGATTCAGCCTGTACAACATGTGGCAAAATGTTACCAATGTACTTTTTGTCCAGCTAGGTATACAAGCAAATCTGGTTTCTACAGCCATCTTGCCAAGCATAAATTGCTTGCAAATACAAAACAGCCAATTAAATACAAACATATTGCTGTTGGTTTAAAAAGTTCAAGCAAGGAATCTGCTACTTGTCGCTACTGTGGAAGAGTCTTCAGTTCACTTCACTTAATGAGAAGGCACTTGCATCTTCATAAAGGAAACAAACCTTTTCGCTGTTTAGACTGTGGTAAGAATTTTGCTAGTTATGCACATTTAATGACTCACAAAAATGTCCATAAGCGGAAAATACAGTGTGCAGTCTGTCGTGAAGTTTTGCCATCTATTGGAGATTTGTTGAAACATAGACAGTCACATCCAAAAAGAGGTATGCTTAAGTGCCCTGACTGTCCAATGCAGTTTAAATTTCCTGTGTTTCTTCTTAGACATGTGGCTGGGCACGAGAGAAGACGCAAACTTCAGACACTTCCAGAGCAAGTGCAACAGATTTACAAAGAAGACTTCACATGTGCTGTTTGCCAACAAACTTTTGATGATTCAAAGGCGCTTAGCGAACATTGTTTAAGCCACATACCAGAACGTTCTGTATCCACATGTCCATTCTGCAGACGCCATTTTGCAAATCGAACTGCACTGATTCGTCACATCCGTCTTCACACTGGTGAAAAGCCATTTGCATGTCTAAACTGTGGAAAGCACTTCCACAGACAGGAAGCTGTTAAAGTGCATCAGGAGAAATGTAAAGAGCTGCAACAATTGGCAGTATTACAGAAGTCAGAAGTTAAACAAATGCAGGCCAAAGACACTGCAGGCGTTGCACCAGACAAGGCCTTCAAACCCTACCATTGCTCATACTGCCCACATTCATTTCGTTTTCCCAATAATCTGAAACTCCATGAACGAGCCCACTTAGCAAAATCAGTTCTGCCTTGTTCAAAGTGTGGAAAATTTTACAGGAAAAGAAAATTTAACGCTCATGAAAGAATCTGCGATGGCAAAGAGTTTCCTGCTTGTCGAAAATGTGGGAGGACTTTTAGCAGACTAAACTACAGAAATGGTCACGAAAAATACTGCCAGCGCGCAGTATCAAAAATAACTGGAGAAAATGGAAGATTGAAGCAGCAATGTCCACAATGCTTTAAGTCTTTTAGATCAAGAAGCTTCCTCCTGAGACATCTTTCTTTTCATTCAAGCGAAAAGCCATATGCATGCATGCATTGTGGACAAAAATATGACAGCCAGCAATGTTGCTTACAGCATGAGGCTTTTTGTGATGGCGTGTCCAAGGAACATTCATTGGAAGATTCGGGTGCAACAGACGTGGTCAAGGAAAGTAAGCTGGAAAATGTAAGTGCAACTGCTGTGTCCATTGAACATGAATTAGAAACTTTAACGGCACTGGATGTGTCCAAGGAACAGAAACCAGAAGATTTAAATGAAACGGGTGTGTCCAGTGGATATACATCAGAAAATTTAAATGCAACAGATGTGTCCAAGGAATGTTCATTGGAAAATCTAAATGCAACAAGTGTGTCCAGGGAATGTACACCAGAAACTTTTAATGTAGGAGAAGAAGCGATGTCCATGTTTGATGAACTTAAAAATGAGAAGGAGGCTGAGGTGGAAGAGAACAATGGTGAATTAAAGTGCAAATTTTGCACAAAGTCATTTTCAAGACCAAGAAGTCTACGATACCACATTCTTACTCATACAGAGGTTAAGCCTTATCGGTGCAAAACCTGTGATGGTTGTTTCTCACGCTATGATCATTTGAAAGTACACCAGAATCGTTGCAGAGGAAAGCGACGACTTGAGGTACGAGTTGTAAAGATAGACAACGCAAGTACAGACTGCCAAAAAGAAATTCAACAAGAAAATGAATTGCAATGCAAATTTTGCTCAAAAGTCTTGTCCACATCAAGTGACTTGAAGCGTCATATGTCCATGCTACATATTACCGATAAACCTTTTCCCTGCAAAAGATGTGGTAACACCTACAGTTCTAAAAAGACTTTAAGACGACATAACCTCAGGGTCAAATGCAAGAAGGTTGTAAAGGAAAGTGTGCAGCCAGCCAAGAACATTGATCAAAACCAACCCTGCAGAGAAACTTCTAAACTTCTTCAACGGATCCAGGTGCACTACATGAATAAATTCAAACATCAATGTGAGTATTGCCCTCGTCGTTTTAAACTGTCTGGACAACTGAAGGTGCATACACGTCTTCATACAGGAGAAAAACCTTATGGCTGTGCCAGTTGTGGGGAGCGTTTCATCAGAACAGACTACTTGAAAAGGCACTTGGTTAAATGCAGTGGAAAGACAGAATCCCAAGAACAAGTTCTTTGTGACAAATGTGGTGACCTGTTTACCCAGGATGCGTTGATTATACATCAGAAGACCTGTGTCATCAACTCAAAATCACCAGGGACCTTGAAGGATGTTAACAAAATTTGTCACAAACAAGTTCTTTGTGACAAATGTGGTGACCTGTTTACCCAGGATGCGTTGATTATACATCAGAAGACCTGTGTCATCAACTCAAAAACACCTGGGTCCTTTAAGGATGTTAACAAAGGCAGCCCACCCAAGGTAAAAGGTTTCTCTTGTGGTAATTGTAGTGATCGTTTTTTGTTGTTCTCACAGCTCCAGCAACATTTATTAATAAATCATAGATCTAATCAGGGCTCAGAAAGTGATAAACAACAAGTGGATATATTCAAGCAAGAACCGATGGATGAGGGATGTGGACAGAACCAACAAAGTAGCAGTCAGCTGCCTGCAAATGAGCAACGTAACAATTTAAGTAAAGTCCTCAACAAACCTCTTAAATGCTCTCATTGCCACATGCACTTTGCTAATACTGCTGGGCTGGGTATGCATATGCGTATTCATACTGGAGTCTATCCATTTTCTTGCAAAAAATGCAGTGTTGGATTTTGGACCAAAACCACAATGGAGAAACACAGGAAAAGGTGTTCCAGTCACTCAATTGTCACACATACTGAATCTGCCATAGAAAGTGGAGGAGATTTGGAATCTGCTCTAAATGACACAGTACTTGTAATTAATAAGGATTCTAATACCATAGGAACTGGAGTACTGCAAACCAAGTTCTCATGTAAAGATCAAGAAAATGGTTCAGATAAAGAAGAAGTGCCTGTTCACAAATATCAGTGTTCTGAGTGTGATCAGAGTTTTACAGATGGACTTAGACTCATAAGTCATTTGGAGGAACATGGACGTGAAGATCAGGAGCGTAGATCTGGTGATGTTCATCGATGTCATATTTGCAATAAAGTGTTTAGCCAAGCTGGTATATTGCACAGGCATGTGAAAACCCAACATGAGTACAAAAAGAAGATCAGCTGCCCAACGTGTTTGAAGACTTTTCGTTGTCCTTCTGATTTGGATCTTCATAGAAACTTTCATGATACCAATCGTCCTTTTGTGTGTAGCACGTGTTCATTAAGATTTTGGACTTCTAAAGCCTTGAGCATTCATCAAAGCCTCACTCATTTAAACAAAGAACAGCCCAACTCAAAAGAATCCAATGTCCAAGGAGAAACTGAGCAGCCTGTTTTATACAAGTGTCATCCATGTGATAGAGTCTATACGGTAAAGAAGTCATACCTAAAACACTGCAGAATGAAACACAAATCTGATTCAGTCAAAACATTTATTGATAATGGACCAAAGACATTCTCCAATCAAGAGTCTGATAAGGAAGAATCCAACAGAAATGCATTCTCCAGTCAAGAGTCAGATAAGGATGAATCCAACAGAGATTTTGAAGATGATGATGACAGTGACAACGATTCTGATTCAGCTCCTTATTTTCCCTGCCATGTTTGTGGTAAAACTTTCATAACTTCAGAAAATCTTGAGGATCATCAAAGGTGCCATCTTGGTGAAAAACCTTTTGAGTGTGAGGAGTGTGGAAAGTGCTTTTTTCAGCTAGTAAACCTGCAACAGCATCAGCGAAGCCACAAGTCTGAGTTTCAGTGTCAAATGTGTGGGAAAGGTTTTGTCTCCCTCTTTGCCCTGCGTAAGCATAAGCAAACACATGTCAGAAAACCACCTCACCGTTGCACAAAGTGTCACCTGAGCTTCACACGCTCCGCTGAACTAGCTGAGCACATGATTACACACCGTGATGAAAATTTTCCTTGTGATCTTTGTGATGAAACCTTTTCCTGCAAAACAAGTCGAGCAGAGCATCGCAAGATGCACACGGATCAAGAAGAAGAACTTCCTCCTTTAATTCCACCCGGTGAGTCTCAGAATAAGCAAATGTCTTCAGCTGCACCTAGTCGAAGCCTTTCATTAAGTAATGTTGAGCAGTACAAGTATCGTTGTGGAATTTGTCAAGTGAGGTTTCCAGATTCAGAACAGCTCTCTGAACATGGATGCAATCCAGCAAAAGAGCGACCATATGCATGCCCAGAATGTGACAAGCATTTCTTACATGGTTCTCATCTAAAGAAGCATCAGCTTAGCCATCAGTTGTCAGGACGAAATTCTTATCAGTGCAATCGTTGCAGCATGAGTTTCAGCCACCATCATCATTATCTTACTCATCTACGAAGCCATGGAGATAAACAGGCACCTGAAGACACAAATGTTCCTGCCAATGTGAAGACTATACGTGCTGAAAATGCAAAGCGTGACAAAATTTACCAGTGCCCAATATGTCCTGAGAGTTTTTACCAAGCCCTGGAACTAGCAAATCACCTCTCAGTTCATTCCCATATGTGCAGTGTTTGTAATATGACTTTTCCAACCAAACAAACTCTGGAGGAACATGAAAAATGCCATTTGACTGCTGCTACACAGTATGAATGCACTGAATGTGGTAACAGTTTTCTTGGTAGTGATGCCTTTCGCAAACACCACTGTAGTAATCGTAAATTGTCATTTTCAGACAAGCACCCCTCAAAGCCATTTGTCTCCTCCCCCCTCAAAAAGCAGCATTCTGAGAGGTTATTCGAAGCTGGTGATGATGAAGAAGAGGAGGTGGATGTTGGAGAAGACTTCATTATTTGCCCCATCTGTCAGAAACGGTTCTCCTCCAATAGTAGTTTAATGGAACACCATAGAAATCAACATGAAGAGCGTCCATTCAAATGTCTGGTTTGTGCAAAAGGCTTTACAAAGAAAAAGTACCTCACACAGCACCAGCAGATACACAGTGAGAGGCCTTACAAGTGTAACATGTGCCCAGAATCTTATAAAACTGAAACCGCTCTTGTAACTCACTTCAAAATTCATGACACAAAAAGGCAACATCACTGCTCAATATGCAACAAATCCTACCTTACGTCTACAGATCTTTCAAAACATCAACGGAAACATCATGAACATCAGAGTTTAAATAAGGACAGTGGAGACTTCCAGTGTGATATGTGCTGTAAATCTTTTAGCATGTTTGCTCAGCTGAAGCAGCACCAGGAAACCCACGTAGGGCAGGTGGTCTATGAATGCACAGAGTGTGACAAAGCCTTTGCTTTTCCAAGTCTTTTGGAGGAGCATCAAATGACTCATGTTTCTTCTGCAGAATCTCTTCAGCCCCAAACCCAAACACATTTTCCCTATCAAAGCCCAGGTAATGAATAAAGGGCATGTTATTGATGGCTAATTTTCCTGCAATGCAGGTTATTCAAAATCATTCAATTTTATGAACGTCATTTGTTAGCAGATAAACTGTACATACGTTGTTCCTTTTATAAGCTTTTATCCACTTTTTTTTTTTACCCTAGTTGTAAAGTCAATGTTAATGTTTATACATTCTCCTCTGTTCAACAGTTCTATGAACTGCTCATAATGTTTTTCTGTTTGTAAAGCACCCGCACAGAGTTGTGTATATTGAATTTGCTATCCACCTGAGCTAACAACTTTAGGTCAAAAATGCTCCACAGTAAGGATGTATAGCCCCATATCCTGCATTTATTCAAAATCATGTTGCATTGTTTAAAATGACGATGTATTTTTAAACATCTTTCTAAAACTCAACTTTAGATGAAATTGGTGGTTAATGTTTCAGATTAGATTTACCTTTTTTATGGAGAAATGTCTGGGTGGAATAGCTTTGCTCAGAAAAAGCTTTTCATGAATTATCTTTATGAATAACAAATACTATTGTAGCCTTTCCCTATAAGTTTAAAAGAAAAGTAGTCCTTGCATACTGCTAATGATAAACCTCATGTTTAGTTTGTCTTTTGTATTATATAGCAATGTTGAGAATTTCTTTAAGCAAATAAAACATTTTCTTCTACTTTGCTGCTTTTGTTCCCTCAATTTCTTTAAAGGTAACATGTCATAATGCACCATGTTTTGCATCTAATTAAGGTGGCCTTAAATATGAATGATTATAAAATCAATATTTATTAAATCTGTGCTAGTTTTATTTATCAAATGTATTATGCTACAGGAATATTTTTATGGGTACAATTTGAAGTATTTTACTGCTTGGTAAAGCTTTTGTAAATTTTAATTATCTAACATTATGCATTATTTATTGTTTTGTTTACTAATTGAAAATAAAAGTATTGATTCCTGATCAAAATTTTAACTTTACAGATCATGAGAATCTGTCGAGCTGCACCCTGAGATGCTTCAGAATATAAAATTAGTAAATATTTTCCTTTATCTGTCTAGTTTTCTTTGTTCAGCATGCTGTAAAATTGGAGAAGGGTTTATGGGATCGTATCAAAGGTCATTTGATTTAAAACGGCATATTGTTGATTATTTTAAAAACTATCCTTTCGTTTCCAACTGTGCATTGGCTTTTCTGAAAGGAAAGTAATAGTAATATGGTTTCATAGCTACACCAAACCATAGTTTATCAGTTTTAAAGTCTTTCAGTCAAAACCTTAAGAGGAGTTACAAACTGTTTAAGCTGTCGTGTTTAAGATCATTGTTTTTTGAAGAATAATCACATTTTGCTTAATTTCATCAGCCATATCCTGAGCCACCAATTTAAACAATTATGCGTTTTACTTGAAATGCTATTTTATTAATTTTATGCTTTTTTAAACCAATTATACTTAACTGGTATAACCAATTGTACTTAATTTTATACAGATTCATGTTACTTTATATTGGTTAACTGGAAATCTGTTTGTTTCTGTTTGTAGGGCAGTTAATACAGAGGTAGGGTATGTTTACAGGTAGGGTAGTTAATACAGAGGTAGGGTATGTTTAGAGGTAGGGCAGTTAATACAGAGGTAGGGTATGTTTACAGGTAGGGTAGTTAATACAGAGGTAGGGTATGTTTAGAGGTAGGGCAGTTAATACAGAGGTAGGGTATGTTTAGAGGTAGGGTAGTTAATACAGAGGTAGGGTATGTTTAGAGGTAGGGTAGTTAATACAGAGGTAGGGTATGTTTAGAGGTAGGGTAGTTACCTTTGTGTGAAAGCATTGTTTTTGCTTTAAGTCACCACTAATATAGCTTCTGTGTATGTATATACTGTTTAGCTATATGTGTGCCAGAAACTATTATTAGACTTACAATTAGAGACCATAAGATGCGCTCAGTAATGAAGTAAAATGAACCTCTGTGCCTTTTATCTTTTTCTTACAGCAGAATTAAAAGATCGCGTTGTCTTCGAAGTCCAATGGTTTCTGTAACAAGTTCTGTAACAAGACTTCAGCTAATGAAGACACCACTACAAAGTGTAAGTGGTTTCAACGCCACTTGCAGCCACGTAACTAAAATATAGGCTATGAATTCACTTTTTTAGAGGGGAGAGAACACGGGTCCCTCACACCAGTTGGTGGCGTTATTTGCATTATATAGCTTTAATGGAGCAGAGAAAAGAGTAAGCGGTCGAATATACTGCCCTCTACTGCGCACTATGAGAATGACATCTACATAACATCCTGCCTGCAAGATGGTGTTTTGTCATATTTGAAATAACTTAGTGCAATAATTACATACTGATGTGCCAATCGTACTGATCTAAGGTGAGTGTTAGATGATGCTTTCTTTAAACACATGTTGTATTTCCATTATGTTCGTACAAATAGTCGATCGCTGGGGTTTATGTGTAAAGGTTGCATGCAATCTGTGCAGACCGCGCGGCTTTACCGCCTACGCTGTGGCTCTATATCGACGTGTTTAATAAGCTTAATAAAATTGCTTTTACATTTATATTTACAATTTGGAGGCTAATTTTACAGTAAAGCCTGTAATCGTGTTTATAAGTCGACAGCAGTCAATGTTACGTTTACCATCAAGCGGTATCAAAGGCTCTGCGTTTGATTCACTCGACTTATGATGACGAGTACTGTGCATATAAACGCTGTATTGATTTTGAGTTGTTGTGAGGAAGTTTTTTTAAGGGAAATATTTAAGAAACGGTACAAAGGGAAGCTTTCAGGCCTCGGTCGAAGCATGCAGTGACCAGTCCACTCATTCTGTCATTCATTGTTACATATATTTCCAATGTATGCTGTTTTAAATGAATGAATTATAACACTGCATTTGCAAGCGTAGGGCAACAATATCACCACACTGTTTTTTAACATAAGTCATTTAAACGCGCAGTTGTGTATATTGGTGTGGCTAGGATATGAAAATTGCATTTATGATTTCTTCGAGGTGTTCATTTATATAAAATGCTTTAAGAAGAGACATCTGCACGAATTATTTTGCTATAATATGAAACTACCACCAAAAAATGCCATGTTTTTTATTTTAACTGTAGTAAAATAGTTTACTGGAGTTTAGATGGATATTAATTATTCGTGGCTGCCAGTAATTCATGTTTGTGCTGGTGTGTTGCGTTTTAAAAGGTCAGTAAAGGTCAGTGCTTTTAGACCTGTAAATGTTACCTGCTCATGTTATTATTTGTGTATGTAATTTAGAGACAATGCCTCTGTTTTTAGAAAATGATGTAACCACAGATTTTCTGCCAAATTAATAGCCCAGACAGCAAATAGCCCAACAGCATATTGTCAAAAAAGATTGTATTTTTCTGTATGGACAGTTACATTTTCTCAAATGAAAATCTAATCTTCAAATGTTATGAAATATTTAGCCTAGAAAATGTCACAGTGTCTCAATTTATACCTAATTTGGAAGTAGTTGTGTCCTAATGGTGTGTGTGTGTTTACAACTTGCAGTGTGTATTGTCACTTACTGGACTAGTTAAATGCACTGAAGTATTAAATATGGGTTACCTTACATTTAAATCTGTCACTTTCACTTTATTGTTACCATCCACTAATAGAGTTTATTTGTTTTTTTGTTAGGAAACAAGATCAGAAAAATGCTTGGACTTCAAGAAACAACATCTGCTGGAACTCCAGCCAGCAAAACATACAGCTGTGTTGCATGCTCAGCTACTTTCCAGAGTTTGGCATCACTCTTGGTACACCAAGCGTCACATGCAAATGCAGTCTCCCACCAGCCAGAGTCAATGCTATCTACTTGTGTGAACTGTGGAAGCATGTTTGCAAATGCAGATTTGCTTGAGAAACACCACTGCATGGTTTCGCCTATTCCAGCTGCTCAAGAAATGCGTGTTTGTGCCTCTGGTGAGGCTTTAGATGCTTTTACTGCTCTTGAGGACCACAGAAAGTTACACAAGCCACATATGCAGGCTATCTCAAATTTGCAAAGGACCCCTCAACCCTTAAGGTCAGAAATGGATGAAAAAACAGACTCCAGCCCCAAGCCCTTAGGCCGGCTTTCTCCTTGTTTTTCATCAGACTATTCCAATGAAGAGCCCCTTGTAAAAAGTGCATTTGTTTTTGAAGCTGACCATTGCAGTAAAGAACCCTTTGAAAAAAGTGCATCTTCTGCTTCTGAGGCTCACCACGCCAATGAAGAACTTCTTGTAAAAGGTCCATCTTCTGCTTCTGAAGCTGACTGTTCCAGTGAAAAAACACTTGTAGAAAGTTCATCATCTGCTTCTAAAACTGGTCATTCCAATGAAGAACATCTTTTAAAAGGTGCATCTTCTGCTTCTGAAGCTGATTGTTCCATTGAAGAACCCTTTGCAAAAAGTACATCATCTACTTCTGAAGATATCAAGAAGATTGGATCCACTACAGACTTATCTCTTCCTGTGGAAAGTACTACTACAAGTGAGCAAGATCAAAGTTTATTAAAACCACATGAGTCCCCCTCATCCCACGCTATGACTGAAGAGCAGGAGTCAGTCCTTGAGAAGGAAAGTGATTTGATAGATACTTCTATCATGTCGGATCATTCTGTGCAAGACTGTGAGCAATCTGCAGATTCATGTAAAGAATCAAATGCAATTAATGGAAAATCAATCCTGAAGATGCTAGCATCTGCCTACATGAGTCATAGACAACCAGCCCAAATGAAACCAGAACAATCCAAGAGGACCCTGCCCCCCAGAAAAGTTGCACCAAGGGCACCAATGCAAGCAGCAACAGCCATAACGATGCCAAAGACTGTGGAAAATCAGTCCAAGACAAAATGTACTGAAAAGGTGCTCCGTCCCTCAAGCACTACTGTAAATGTGAAAACAGGAAATATGTTCTCAAAGAAGAAGAAAATTATATCTGTGATTCAAACTTTGTATCCTGTGGTGGTGTTGGAGACTCGTCAGAAGCTTTTTGGCAAGGATAATGTTGAAGGCAGGCATAAATGTGGACTCTGTCGTAGAGTTTTTCAAGACATTGACAGCTTGATAATGCATCATGCACAACATAAGAAGGAGAGAGTTAAATTCTGTCTTTGTTGTCAACAGTTTGTGATCTGTGGTCCAGAGAATCACATCTGCTTTGGAACATCCGCTGAAAAACATCAAAGTTTACCTGTTGGAGGGAATATTTCTCCAAAACCAAACAGCCCTACAACAGAACACACACAAAAACTGTTCTCCTGTCCCTTGTGCAAGCGTAGCTACACGTGGAAATGCAACCTTAGAAGGCATAAATGTCCAGCTAAACACAACCTGAAATGTTCTGACACTGTAGGCAGCAAAAGTGGTGATAAACATGATGGATTAAAAGATGAATGTAATAGAATTTTGCAAGACCCAAACATAAATCAGGACCCAACACAATACATCAATGTTGCAGTGGGCACAGAGCCAATAAAGACTGAAGAGCAGGTCACAGAATCTTCTATAGTGGATAAAAGTGAGACAGAGTTGACAATACAATCTCAGTCTCCTGAGCCAGAGGATGAATCTCATTCACCAGAACCCTCTGAGTCCATTAACTCCACACCAAATGAATCCACAAATACTGAACAAAATGCTGAATTACCAGCCAGCAAAGTTGGGATGGAAACAGAAGACAAAGGTAAAATTGAAAAGCAGTGGACTATGCCATTGGATGATGCTGAAATTGATGTACTAATAGATGTAGATCAAGATGACTTGGATAATGATGACATTTTGGAAGACATAGTTAAAGAAGATCATGATGAAGATGAGGATGAGGATGTTGTCATTGTGGAACCCACCGAGGACATGAAATCACTATTACCTAGTGATAGCTTTCAGGTACATGTGTCCGATGAAGGTCTAAAGCGGTTTGTTTGTGCTGGATGCCAAAGAAGCTATTCCCGTCGTTTCACTTTAATTCAGCATTTAAAGATTTGTGTGGCAAGCAAATTAAAACAGCAAAATCGTTTTGGGAATGCATCATCTAGCCTTCCTGGACCTATTAAGAAGTTTCCATGTCCTCAGTGTGACAAGTTCTTCAGCCGCAAAGACAATATGAATATGCACAGAAGAAAATGCCATGCAACAAACACAACTTCCCTAGTAAGTCCTAGAACAGAGAGCAAAACACCACCAGCTCAGGAAAACTTATTTGTCTTGTCACCATCTACAGAAACTCCAACAGGCAGACAGGAGAGCAATCGTAATAGTAGCAGCAGCTGGGGAATTATGTCACTGCCATCAGTGCTCCCAAGAAGAGTGACTTGTGAATGTGGATCCACTTTCACTTGTCCTAGACTTCTCTTTGAGCATCTGCAACTTCATGCACAGGAGTCCTACATTTGTCCACACTGTGGTGAGAACTTGCAGTCATGGATGGATTTTGAAGCGCATCAGCAATTACACGGGCAGAGTGAGCAGAGAGCACCACAGCTGCACCCTCATTCGTTTTCCCAGGTGACCCAATCCCATGTTCCATCTCAGCAGCAACCTCATTCGTTTTCCCAGGTCACTCAGTCACATGTTTCTTCTCAGCAGCAACCTCATTCATTTTTCCAGGTGACCCAATCGCATGTTTCAACGCAGCAGCAACCTCGTTTGTTTTCTCAGGTGGTGCAATCACATGTTCCAATGGGGCCACAACAATCTCCAGATTTTCAGGGGTCTGCACTCAAATTTAATGAACCACCATCTGCACCCCTTCCACCACAGAATTTGAACCACAAACAATATCCAGAAAAAGTTACGTGCCATAGATGTAAAAAGACTTTTGCACGCAGACGTTCCTTGTTAAGACATCTGAGGTTGAGTTGCAGAGGTGGCGATGCTACAGGTCAGAGAAAACCCCCAGTTCACGTTCAGAGCAATACCTTTAAACCCACTTTCAAACCTATTCGTTGCCCAGTGTGTGTGCGTTGGTTCAGCTGTGTAGATGGACTAAAGAGACACCTGGTCTCACATAGCAGGCAACCTATTTTGTCATGTCAGCTGTGTGGCCACAACTGTTCAAGTTCTCAGGAACTTGAGGATCATAAACAAAAGGTTCATGATATAAACCGTACAGTGGTACCAGCAAAGGAAAAACAGGAACAAGTTTGCACAGCAGTAGGTCCACAAAGCACCCCAACTGATTTTCAGTGTCATGTCTGCCATCGTTACTATCCAAAGCTTCAGTCATTGAAAGATCATGTGAGAAAAGTTCACCGCCTGAAACTGTCAGAACTCCGTAATTTATACACCACAGACCAAAACCGTTCTGGTCAGTTTCAGTGTCAGATCTGCATGCGCTCATACCCCAACATAAAGTCTTTAAAAAACCACAGAAGAAGAGTGCATCATATTGTAGGTGGTGTGTTTAGGGTGCATCACATTGTGGGTGGTGTGTTCCAACCAGCAAAGGTAACAGAGCAAAATCACACATTCAATCTGTTTCAGTGTCAGATATGTGGACGCAGCTATCCAGATATAAGGTCCCTCCGAAACCACAGAAGGAGGGTCCATCATATCCTTGGAGGTCTTGAGGATTTGAAGGGAATCACTCAGCAAAGCCAACACAATGTGTACAAGTGTCAAATTTGCCAATGCAACTATCCTGATTTATTGTCTTTAAAAAATCACAGGAGAAGAGATCATCACATTTTAGAGGAAGTCACTGAAACAACAACGACGAATGATGCGGTAGTAGAAGATGTGGCACAGAAACAGTCAGATTCACAGACTTTTCTGTGAATACAGTTAGGTGAGCTTTTCAAGTGTTCAAGCATGAGGTGATTAAAGATGTGAAGATTTCTTTAATGCTATATACAACTTTTAGATGGGAATGCTGAAAATCTGCATTTGTACATTATTCTCAACATATGAGGACAGCACCTATTGGAACACTATAATGGAAAAACTAAGTAGTTGTAAAAAGATTAGTGCATTTCAAATAGTTTAAATCATAGTTTAATTATTGTTTAATATTGTTTCATGTCTGCTTGTTAGTGTAATAGTTCAATGGCTTTGTCATTTTTACTTTTTCTCCGTTTTTTTATGGCAGTGTCTATAAAGATGTTATTTTGTCACTACATGTGAAGGACTCCAAACAGAAAAGTATTTGGAATACACTGTATAAAGTGTTAAATAGTATTGTAGTTGTTTGTTTGTTTTCTTAGGCAGGCCATCTGTGTTGTTGGTGTTCTGTAAATAATACATTCGTTTGTTGTTTTAATGTTGCATCATTAAACAATAATGACACATTTCTAAACCTCCACAAAACTAGTGGTTCTTCTTAAAAATATTGTGAACATGATTTTCATAATTTTACAGATGAATATGTGAGTTGAGTGAATTACTCAGTAGATTAATTTACTTTAGACTTTAAAGACACTTTAGAATATTTTCTTCAGAATATTATCTCTAAATATATCTTTAAAGACAAGTCAAAATAATGCTAAATTTGTGTTTAATGTTTAATGCAAAGCCTCAAGAATTTCAAATAATGTGTCTGTCAGGGCTTAATGTAGCTGTATGTGGTTATGCAATGATTCTGAAATAAGGGAGTTAGTGGGAGGCTTGTAAATTTCTTACTAAACTTATGTTGTAAATAGACTCTCAAGGTAAAATAGACAAAATACTTGAATTATTGGATAATATTTTAACTTCTTTTAAAGCTCTTATTTATTTTTGTTTGATTCACACACATCTTAAAGTTGCATTGTATTCCTATATGTATTTATGTAATAGAATTAGGCATTTGATGCCATGGCACACATATTATATTTATCAATAAAAGCACAGTGGAAAACACATTCACACTGGAATTATTAAAATAATTTGAATGTATTTTTTATTTATGTTGCTTTAAGATTGTACTAATTCAGCTGGAGATGTCAAAGGGGCTTTTATTTTGAACGGAAGCGGAAGCGGCATTTGTTTTGTGTATGTGCGTTTAGGAACGTTATTGGTCCTGAAAAGAAAGCAGTTGAGGTCGGCGTGCGAACGCTCGTGCTTCGCATGTGTAGATGCGCTTTACGCAAGATTTTCCGTTTGTGTTATTCAGCAAACAAACAAACAATAATATTGTACCTGGATGTTTTTAAGAGCGACTTATTATTGGCGTTTTGACGTGATGCTTTGTGAAGTAAAGTGTCTGGTAAGACGTTGAGTTAACCCAGTTATATTTATTTACTATAAACTCAACATACACACTTAGTTATACTAAATAAATGCGATCATAAATAAAAACTTGGTGCTGGTCTATTTGAAATGAAGACGCGGGGCTGATAACGGAGCATGCTTGCGTTCATGCCCGTGCTGCAGTAACGTGCACCGCTTGCACTCGCTCGGTGGCAACTATTGGCCTTCCCAAAAGCTTTAAAAGCGTGGTCAGTTTAGGTCTACAGGTTTAACTGAACGTGTTTGTACAGGCTATAGTTACACAGAACGTCTTTGTATTATACTGCGTTGTCTTTGCTGGCTACACGCACAACGTGACCAGTGTGGTCCTATTCAAGAATGAATGACTGATGGTCATTGTAATGTATCTGTCAAAGAGATGACGGCTATGATCAGTTGGAGAATAAGTAACTTATCCTTGAACAAAACCCTACGTAAAAAACTTTTATTTCGATAATGAACGATAAATGAACGTTCTGTAACGAGAACGCGTTTGTATTGCACCTGTGTGTAACGCATCGTATTGCAAACAAGATGAACAATTTGCAATGCATGAATAAAAACGGGAAAATCTTGAAAATCAAAGCTTGAAAGTCACTTGATTTCTGACATCAGTTAACATGTTTAAAGCAGAAACTGCGTAGTATGTGATTCATTGATGTGATTCATTCTTTAAGCAAAAACAGACATTTCACAATGCATTTCGCCCTCTGTGGTTGGAAAATGGTGTCATTCTGAAAGGTTGTGCCACATCTGGTTATATGATGTCAGAATGTTGTTTTATGAACATGTCACAAATCTATTCATTCTTAATCACATAGACAATAAGTAACACTTATTGTGTTTTTTGTAATAAATGAAGATTTGTCTGTGTTTTCTTTCAACAAATTGAATCACAGTATTGGATAACAGGTAAAGCAGCAGCTGGTGTATATGTAGCCAATAATATCCATTAGATACTATTTTCAAATGTAGTACTAAATTAAACAAAATTCTATAATATAAATACTATTCCCAAAGTAATTTGTAATAGAAATAATAATTGGCTGCAGTCTAGTGACACTTAAAATATCATGTTTTTCCAGGTAACAAATTTGTTTTATCTGCTCTGTGGTTAAAGTTAGAACACAATATGGTTGGTTACACTTGATCTACAGTATTTCCATGTACTGGACACTTTCAGAGAAGTTCATTTTTAGCTTACAGTACACAGCCTTGTTTACCTGGTGACATAAAAGTGTTTCAGGTGAAATCTTGGAAGTTCAGTTACTAGATCTGAGTAATTTATCAAAATGTATAAGCCATAATGAAGTGTTGCCCCTTTCTGCTCATTGCTGTTTGTGAAAACCCTTCTGTTATTATGATAAAATAATAATAGGGTGAATACTATATATTAGTATATTAAACATATTACAGTAGTATGTTACATTAAAAAATTTTATGCACAGTAGTTTTGTGAAAGTAGATATTCTATTTGTTAACAATAGATGTTGGGTTTAATGGAATATTATAGCTGAATTATTCAGTTACTTATTGAATTTGTTTAGAATTGGTTTATTTATTTAAAGTACATTGGTTTAAAATAAATTGGTAAAATTACTATATTTGTTTAAATTATCTAATTATTTTTGTATTTAATTTTAAGTACTTTAGTTATTTATAAGCTAATGTAAAATTGCTAATATAAAATAGTTTGATTGATCAAGCTTTAAATGTAATACATTTCTGTTGTATTTGTTCTATAAATTCTTATACTTTTCTGTCTTTGTTTCATTTCAGCTGGAGTGGGGAAAAACTTCAGACACCTGCAGGCGATTCACACATCATGCTTGAAGGACAGGCTAAGGGCCAGGAAAGCAACAAACATGATTTAATACAGAAAGCAATGGGGGACTTAATTTCAAAAGGTCTGTCATTAAGCTCCCAGAACAGAGAAGCCAATGAACCTTTACCTGCAGCCACTGACGTTCTACCTGAGTGTTTGCCCTGTGAAAAAGAGCGAGAAAAAGGTTCCTGTGAAACTGATGAAAATAACGTTCCAGGGTCATTAAAAGCTTCTCATTGCACACCTTGGAAGGAAGTTAACATGGATGCCCAAAAATGTTTGCCTGACTGTGTTTTACCAGAGCCAAACATGCATTCTGATTGTCCTTCAAGCACAACAACTAATGAGCCAACATTAACAAGCCAATCAGAAAAAGGCAATAACAAAGACCAGTTTTCAACACTCAATACACCTGTGGAAGCTCAGAAGGCAACAGTAGAAGAAGATGATCTTTCCCATGATACATCCTGCCCTATTACATCTAGTTCAGGGGACGGCCAATGCAAAGAAGACTCGAATAAAGCAATCCATGAAGATACTGCAGAGAGTAAGGTTTCCATTATTGAAAATCAAGGACATGTCATGCCTTTTAAAGCATTAAACCATAAAGATATTTTGTCAGATGTTAACGCCTGTGTAGAGCCTTCAATTGAGGAATCGCCCTCAAAGAACGTTCCCTCTACTTGTGTATCTTTACTACAGACTGATTCAGAGCAGAATAACCAGAATTCTTTAAGCGAAGCAAGCGCAGAGGAAAACACTATGGAGACTACAGGAAGTAAACCTGAGTATATGTCTATTTCCCGGGGACGGCCACGTAAAGAAAAACAGGTCATCAAGTGTGAATATTGTGGCCGCCAGTTTAATCATTCCTCAGCATATATCATTCATCGACGTGTCCACACTGGTGAGAAGCCTTTCAGCTGCCAGGATTGTGGCAAAGCTTTTGCTCAACTCTCAAATCTTCGGTCTCACTCCAAAGTCCATAAATCCTCCAAATGTCGGAGTCTGAAACATGCACACAAACACCAAAACAGAGCCACAACTGGGAACATTATCCAAGTGAGTCCATCTGACAGAGAAGAAAATGACACATCGAGCAATGTCATTGTTTCTTTTAAAAGGCGGAGAGGAAGAGGGAAAGGAAGAGGAAAACCCCACACCTGTCCAATTTGTAACAAAGTTTTTTGCTACAAATCAGTCCTTAAAATTCACCTCAGAATTCACAGCGGAGAGAAACCGTATTCGTGCAAGGTGTGTGGGAAATCGTTCACCCAAGCTTGTACCGCCCGTATCCATGAGAGAGTGCACTGGAACATCAAGCCTTACCTTTGTTCAAAATGCAGTAAGGGATTTTCTCAGATTGGTCCGTTAAAAGCACACACCTGTGAAGGTAAAAAACAATCACATGCAACCCTTAGAGATATGGAAATGGCTGGTGTCATATCCTTCCGGTGTCACCTTTGCAAAAAAAGCTTCGGGACCAGAGATGAGTATGAATTACATTTGCAAGGACATAAGGATACTCAGCGTTACAGCTGTGACCATTGCAAACAGAAGTTCAGTCTTCAGTCAGAGCTGAACGCACACAGCAAGCATTGTGTTTACATGCGACTGCCTAAAGCAAAGGCTTCTGGTTACAGTCCACCTCTCAAATTACAACCTAAAACCTCCCCACCAGTGAAAACAGCACAAAAATTGCAAAGTTCCAATCCAGCATTTTCTGCTGTAAAATCTTCTTTATCCACCCAAAAAGATTTTTCCCCTCCAAAAAATCTCAAACGATATTCTTCTTTACTTGCCTGCCCACCGAAGTTCATAGCTACTTCTGATTATGACCCTCAGAATAACCTCTATCCCAGTCAGCCAATCAAATCTAGCTATTTTGTTTCTCAGTTTAATGGCATAGACCAGAAAGCTGACCCAAGAAAGTACTTCTGTCCACAATGTGGACGAATGTTTAGGCATGTAGGCAGGCTGAGAGCTCACATGCTTACTCATGCACGGGGTCAAAGCTTCACTTGCAGTGACTGTAACAAGATGTTTAAAAACTGGAATAAATTTTGGATTCACCAGCGGCTCCACAGGCAGAGGAGGGGGCGCTTTTTTTGTCCAATGTGTGGTCAGGGGTTTCGATTTGTGGGTTTGTACAATGAGCATTTGCAAAAACACCCAGAACTTAATGCACACGTCTGTCCATTTTGTCCTCACACCTTCTCAAATGCACAACATCTGAGGAACCACCAGCAGGAATGGCATCGCTCAAGTATGCCTTTTATTTGTGATATATGTGGGAAAGGTTTTGCAAGTGCAATCATTCTCAAGCGACACCAAGTTGTTCACTGTACTAACAGTCTAATGGAGACACCTTACATAGTTGATCTGCAGCCCACTGTACGACCCTACGAATGTGCTACATGCAGTGCCAGTTTTGAGAACTTGGACTGTCTTTTCCACCATCAGTTTAGCCACACCTCTGAAGATAAAGGACCAATGACAAGGAAAGGCAAGAATCTTTGGAAGCACCAACCTCTTCACCTCCAGCATCAACCTCATCACCTCCAGCATCACAGCCATGACACCTCCAGGCAACGTGGTAATCAGACAGAGGATAACGTTCTCCCATTGTCCCCTTCAAATGATGCTCTTTCATTACTCCCTGATTCCTTGTCATCACATCCAGCTCCACAGCAACAGCAAAAAATAAACCCCAATGCCCACAGTCCTACCAGAACATTACCTCACGTACCATCAGATGCACATTTCAGTCCTGATCTCCAGACTAATGAGGTTCAAATGGATAAAGTTTCAATACATGCTAAAAACAAATTTTTAACCATTGAAGAAATAAATGGTTCCAGCCAGTCATCGTGTGAAATAAAGGAAGAGGATGTAACTGGTGATCTGGTTTGTACAGAATGTAACGCTTGTTTTTCGGATCTTACTGCATTATATGAGCATTATTTGGAACATGCACGAGGGGAAATATGAATTTACCATAAAGTTATATCTTTATGTTGTTTTCTAGTGAGGACACTGTTGACATTGTTGCTATAGGTGTTGAATAGGTCACATTTCTAAACATTTGTTTGTCATGTGATATAAACATGTGCTCTTTAAATAAACAAGCATGCATCTGTGTTGAAACAGATATGACATTTGGACTAGAAATTATTTGTAATGAATGCAGCTATTTCTGTTGCTGAAATTGACATTTTATCTGAAAGTGTTAATGGTAACAAATTAAAATCTTTACTCACTAAAATTGATCTAAAAGTCATTTATGTTTTGAATGTTTTTTTTTTTTATTGTGAAGCACAACTTTATTGATATTTTGAGTATCTCAAAAAATGAAGGAAACTGACAGAGACAATAGAGCAGTGAATTTTTAAGACATTCTGTCATTTTAATAAATTCTTTCTTTATCCTAAACTAACAAAATGCAACCTGCCCAGACCTCTGAAAATGATTGTAAAATGTACCTTTTAAAGGAACAGTAGTAATGTGGATAAATTCAAACATCTTTGTTGAAACAAGAAACAAACAGAAATCTTTAATCTTTCAGACATTTATTCATGCCATGTGTATTTTCTCAGAAACTCAAAGAGTCTAGTTGGAGTTCATGGTGTTTCTGATCCAGGTAGTGAAGTTGCAAACCTTGGCATAGACACCAGGTTTGTTTCTCTGGGCACAACCGTAACCCCAGGACACAATACCCTGCAGCTGATTGTTGCACACAACTGGGCCACCAGAGTCACCCTGTGAAAAAAGAAGCCCAATGATGGTTAGTTATGACAGTATGTGCTGTTTGAGATTAATGGTTCCTAATCCTGGTTCTGAAGACCCACAGCGCTTTATGTTTTCTTACCACACCTGATTCAAATTGTCAGCATAAAACTACACCATGAACTGAGTGTATCAGTTTAGAAAGGCTTACACTAATAAATGTAGTTCTGCATTTTCCTAAGACCAGTTTTGTGAACCAATGCTTTAAATATATTTGTTACCATGCCATCAAAATGTGTTACTAGCATCTTACCTGGCAGGAATCCATGCCTCCCTCCATGTAGCCAGCACAGAACATGTTGGCGGTGATCTCACCTGGGTAGGCACTTCTGCAGGTGGTGTCGCTCAAGATAGGAGCCCGCAGGCACATCAGACGGCTGGGGTAGTTACCTGAGAAAAGCGTTCTCATTGAGTTTCCGGTTAGTTCATTTCAGGATTACACAATGCTAATCATTTTAATGGCACTTACTTCCACTAGCACTCATGTTACCCCATCCAGAGATCAGGCAGTTGGTACCAGCTGAAGCACAGCTTGAAGGCAGAGCAACGGTCTGAACGTATTGGTTCAGGGTGGCAGCCCTGCTCAGCTTGATCAGCATGACATCATTGTCCAGAGTGTTGCTGTTGTAACTGGGGTGTCTGATGACTTTGGAAGAGTCAATGAACTGCTCTGTGCCCTCATTGACATCAATGTTATGCTCACCCAGACGCACCTGGATACGGCTGAGCAGAGAGAGTAAATATTCATTTTCAGGAGTGTTAATATTTGTTTATACAAAAAATGTGAACAAATGATGACTTAAAAAATTAAAAAAGCATGTTTGGACAGTGATATAGCCACAAATGATTTATCACTTATTAACATCTTGGATATTATACTGTGCAAAATATAACCATAATTTTTTTTCATGCATTTTAAAGGTCCATTATTAAATGGGAACATTTTGGGACAACTTTTGGCAACCAACAGCTGGAACCTTTATTTAATAACCCAAGAGAAAACAACGTTTAACAAACATGATTATAATTTTTAAGTTATTTTTAAACTGTGTGTAAACATCATACAGAACGGCAGGTGTTCACTTACGACTTGTAACAGTGGGCAGCAGACACGACCCAGAGGTTGCTGATCAGAGAGCCTCCACAAAAGTGGTAGCCAGCATTCAGAGATGCCTGGTAGGGAACACCATTCTTAGTGCACTCATATCCCCCAACAATCTTGTCATCATCATCAAGGGGAGCGGCATCTAATGAAACATAAGGTATTGTTTAACATACAAGAGAAAACATTAACAGAGCACACAAAATAAGACATAAGCTCCTTTCTTAAAATAGATTGCTCTTTACATGATGAGTTTATCTTTAAATTATAGGCCATAAATCTATTTAAAACCCCTTCACACATTTGTATTAATTACAATCTTCCCTCCTTAGTTTACTTACAGGCCACAGCGAAGAGAGCCAGAAGAATGAGAGCCTTCATGTTTATGCTGCCTGAGAGGATTGCGTCCTAAATGTTCTAGGTGCAGCCTTATATACTTTGTCTAATCCACCGCAAAAGATAATTGTCAAGGACATGTCTTCCTTAACTTTTAAACAGCAACCGTTGTGTGAACGCAGCACGTGTTGCGATTTGTAAGATTCTCTCCATGACACATTTTTCATTTTTATTCCAGACAGAAAGAAACAACATTCACATATAAGTTAATCAATTGAAAGTTAAGAAAATATTTTGAAAGCACTGAAACAATCAACGCATCAGTTGTTAATGTTAATTATTGATAAAATATTTCAGTCCATCCTTAAAATTCTGAATCTTGGCTGATAAAAGCCTGTTTTTTTAAATATTACTACATTCTTTTAAATCTTTAAACAAACACAAAATGTTTTTTTTTTCAGCTGAATCAACATTTGGTATCAAAGGTTTGTATTCTTAAGATTCTGCATTTGGAATAATTTTCCACAAGGGAGTAAATTATTTACACAATAAAATTTAAATAAATTTTATTTTATTTACATCAGCCTTAATCAAACAACTGGATTTAGTGGTTCAGATACATGTCTATATTCTAAAGCTGGTGTTTCTATAACTGACAGTTGTACAATTATACAACAACTGTACAATTCTATTGAAAAAGTGACTAAATTACTATTGTTGCTTTCACAAAAACTCTTTAAATGACAATAAAGGGACCAATATAAAACAACAAACAATTTAACATTTTACAAAGAGTCTGGATAGAAAAGGTTTATTTGCATATAGTTGCTACTGTATGAAGGGGAATTTGTCTTTAACTCAACTGGTATTTACAATTTAATTTGTTTTTCCAAGTCATTGTGGGAGTATACAGGTGGCAAAGGAAGGTCATATGAGGCTTTCAATATCATTGCTATTCTTGATTTATCTATTTATATTACACAGATGTTAAGGTAATATTTAACTAAAATGTTGAAATCAGGACAGGGCTATTTTTCAGGAGGGCAGGGTGATTGTGTTTTACAATACATAAAACACTAAACAGTCTTTTATATTATTAATTATGTTTGCCAGCTAAAACAATAGTTTGATATTTGTGTTAACATTTATCATTGGTAATAGTACAAAGTACAACAGCTTTTTTGGGGTTAACCTTTAACAATATGAACATACACTGAAAAACATTCACTGAAGAGTAAATATGTGACTATTCCTGTTCTGTAAATATGAATAAAATTTGCAGTTCTATGAAAGTTCACATCATTTCATTGTCGTTTGTGCCTAACTTGTTTAATTTTTTTATAACAGTTATTTCAGCAATATTTGTGTTCAAGTTATACATTTGATCAGTATGTGTGCTTCATGGACACTACGATTAAATAACTCACCAAATTACTTTGCTGAGAAGGTATTAAATATTAGAATAAATCTATGTTGTATACACACATACAGTTTACATGATGGGAAGAAATTTACACTTAATGCAAGACACAACCAAAACCAAACATAAGAAAACAATCAATTAAAAATTAAATAATGAATGAATGAATACTAATAAATAACACAATAGGGTTCTAACCTAAATTTTCTAAAATAAAAATTAACTTAGGAACATGAAACTGTAGTGGGTTTCTTTTGTTTTGGAATGAATTGGATAATTTAAAATAAGAGGTTTTAATAACATGCCAAAGAGTTTGTTTTGGTCAAAGATCAAAATTTCTATAATATCCAGACGGTGACTACCTTGGTGTGACGTCATATTTAAGCGACGATTCAGGGTCTTGCGTCTATTTGGGATTTTAACCGGTTAGCTTTTTCCTTAAATCGACTAGTTTACGTTTTTAAATAGTTTCCCATTTACTGTCATTCGCCGGTGTGAGTTCGGACTATTATATCGCCAGACCCATACTGCTTTCGTTAAAGGGGTACGTCTCATATCTCATGCCTCATATGCGAACAGTAGGGTTTGCTTGAGAACGTAATTTCTGCGGAATGCGCATTCATTGCGGATGCCGTGCAGCATATATGCGCGACAAAGGTAATTTTGGCCTTTATATTCAAGGTAACACCCTAATATAAATAGTGCATTGTGCAAAGGCTGCATTGACCGTGCATTCTTTAGTTTTATTTCCCAGTCTCTCGTTTTTCCATGCCATTTTCACGTAAAGGTTAGAGTAAGTCAGCTGTAGAATCACTTAATAACGGCGGCTTAACCGTGCATGTAATGGACAGTATGTGTGCATTGTGTCAAACAATGTCAAAGCATCTCCGAGAATCGCTTGAGGGCGGAAGCCACAGGTTTTTGTTTACCTGAATTATTGCCTTACAGGCATTAAAGACACATCAGTAATTGCGCACAATCGTTTTAAAAGCGCACAGTTACTGCAGAAATGATACGTTAACCTATTGCTGTTCAGATATCTATTTCTGTGGCTGTATTGTTGAGACTATCGTTAAGGCGGTTCGTTGTTAGCCGTGACAATGAAGCAATGAAGGTCTTGCCACGGAGCGGCATGGTGGCTTGTCACCCTCCTAAACGACACGCTGTTTATCGGTCGATTTGGTGTGTTGGTAAACCACAACATATCGATGACTGAATACTACGAGGAGGGAGGATTGCTGTATGAGCACTCGCCTCCCATGCACATCAAAGTGGAGTCTCCAGAGGGTCACTTTGGAGGCGGGGTCTCAGAGGATGGTTTTCCCAGAGACGATGACGACTCGGAGGGCAGCTGTGACCACCAGAATGGTGGGTTGCCTGGCAGCCTCCCCTTCAACGTTGTGGTTGTGCATCCAAACATAGTTGCGCCTGGAATGCCTTCAGATGATCTCATTCCAATCGATCAAAGTAAGGTTTACCTTTATGAATAGTTTTAGTTTTTCAGAATGGTTCAGTATGAAATGCTTCAATTTACTTGTGCTTGATATTAACAGTAATTTTAAAGTGTTACTTAAGTGCATTCAGTAAATTAAAACCTTTTATGTAGTATTATAAATTTTCATTTAAATTAAAGGCAGGGTTGTTTTTCAGCATTAGTTGCAGGGGGTGCAGGAAAAAGAAAGAGCCGCTTCAGCGGAGCAGAGCTAGAGGTACTGGTATCTGAAGTAACCCGGTGTGAGGGGGAGCTGTTTGGTCCGGCAGGGAGGCTACGGAGGCGTGAAAGAGAGCGCATTTGGGCTGGCATACTAGAGCGTGTGAATGCTGTGTCCAGAGTCCCTCGCACACTGAGAGAAGTAAAGAAACGCTGGGATGACCTGAAGAGACGTAATGGTGGCAGGCTGGCTGACGCAAGGCACCGCACCTGCTACCTGCCATCCAGCAGAGGGGCGGCAATTATGGGAAGGTCTGCTCAGCTTAGCCCCAGGCTCCAGCAATCTCGGCAGAAGCAGAGCACCAGGGGAAAGGCCAGCTTTACCTGCTTGTCAGACACTGATCCAGGTGAGGTTTTTGGTCACTGGTTCCACATATTTAGATGTGTATGTTAAACATGGTGAGTTTTAAGTAGCAAAGTTAATGTAGAGGCTAATGTACATGTTAATGTATTGTTTTTCTCTGTTTCAGTCACAATAGGAGATGGCTCTGAAAGAGATGGCTTTGAAAAGGATGAAGAAGCTGGTGAGCAAGATGTTGATGAAGGAGATGGGGATTGTGAGGGTGTGGACAACAGCATGGAAGATAAACTAGGTTTAGCCCTTGGCTTGGGAATTGTACCACCTCCGACATCAGAGCGATGGCTACCTCCATCACCCCTTTACAGTGCCCCATTCCTTAATGGAACACCTCAGCCAAGCCCAGAACCGTCCTTAGGGACCCATCAGGGCCCACTGGACCCCCCTCCACCACACAGTTCCTGGCTGGAAGTTGAACTTCGAGGGCTTGGGGAAGCAGCCATGCAGCTTGGAGATCGCATGGAACAGAACCTGCGTGAGTTTGGAGAAGGGTTTAGACGTGACATGCGGACACTAGTGGCTTCGCAGGAGGCCCTTACAAATAGCTTGCAGCAGAATAATGTACTTTTGCAGCGTCTGTTGGGACTTCTCGAGATGCAGCATCAGCAATCTCATTCTCAACAGCAACAAATTCCACAACAACAACTTCAGCAGCAACAGCTGCAGCAAGTGACGCAGCATCAACAGGAACCTCTACAACAGCAGCCTTATCAACCGCAGTTTTTGCAGCAACAGCTGCCGCAGGAAAATCAACAGCTAGAGCAGCAAATTCAAGCAGCAGTATCACCTTTACCGCCACCTCCAGATATTTTAGATGGTACCAGGCATACAGAACCACCAACTAACATAAATGGAACCGCCCAACGGTCACGTCGTGGAAGAACTGTAGACCTCAGACGACGACGTAGGCGTTGAGGTCGCAATGAGGTCTATGGAATAAAGAATTGCATTCGGTTACAGTGAATTAATTTATTTTAAAGCAATGTTTTATAAAACTAGTATGTTGAAAATTGTGCCATGTCATTGCACCCCCATTTTGTTATGCCTGTCACAGATATATAATAAAGTGTGTATATATATAAATATACACCCCAAAAAGCTCACACTATATCTAAATCTAAATTGACTTCTGTTCTGTTGCCAATAGTAAATTGCTGACATTTTCCAAATATGCTTGCTTATGTTTATATATAACAATTGCAAGTTAAGAAAGCACTCATATTAGCAGGTTTAAAACTTCAGTAATTATTCAGTGTGGTGAAATAAACATTGTTAACGTTCATTCTTTACATTTGGGTACCAAAGTGGTGCAAACTGACATGTTACTTTTTTTTGTCACAGTTCAAGAAAATATATCCAGGTGCTGTTTGAAGCTACATATTGCATAGAATTAATTCAGTTCAGTTGCAATAACTCATTGGAAACCATTTGTAATGTGAAGATCTTAGATAGCCCAGTCACTCTGCATGCAATGCAAGATATTTTAAGAACTTTTCACCATGTTAACAAAAATCACTTGTATTTGGAAAATATGTCCATTGTTCCTAAACAAATTTTAATAAAGCAATCAATACATTTGTTATGTTTTTCCTATTACAGCAGGATAAAAATGTGTATTAGAATCTTATGGTCTACAATTATAAGTTATATTAGCGTGTTTTAATTATAGAATTCAAAATATTTAATATAATTAAGTATAATAATATACTGTATAACCATTAAAATATTTTCTATATAAACTTTCAGCATGTATTGTGTCCACCAGTAACAGTGATGCATGCGTGTCTTTTTATGTGATTGTGATTTTAAAAATCACATATTAATTTTGAGACATTCATTTTGAGGACTGTCGTGATTACATGCATTAATAACGTGATAATCGAAGCAGAATCTACGTTATTAATAAATATGCTAAAGCAATAACGATCTTCATATGTACATCCAAGCAAATATTAGTGACAACGTCGTCCTAATTTGTTTCTGATGTCACGTCTTTATCAGCAAATTCTTCACATGGCATTGCTCTTTCAGTAGTCAACAAAGATGCATTAGGATTAGTATGCAATTTAACATCTGTGTTGGATGAGAGTAAGATGGATTTTTAAAATAATAATGGGGAAGTTGTTTCAGCTGAGCCTGCAGAAAGTAACGGGGTCACAGTGGATAATACGCGCAATAAAAACATAGGTAAGCACAACTTTGCACAACATTAAAGTTTCAGCATTTTTAAATAGTTGTATTGGGATATTAAAACATCACGGAACTGTTGTTGTTATACTATTACTGTAAACCACAGCTTCACAGCTTGTTGCTTTTCTAAAAGTGTTCCATATAGATATAATCTATATATAAATTTATATGTAAACTAATTATAGATAAAGTTGATATTAATAAAAATACTGTTCTTCTGCCAAGCAAAGTAGTTCTTCTGAATCAGCATCACAAACATACATTGTGGTGCAGCAATACTGATATAATGAGGTCACAGGTGTAAAGTTGTAGAGTCATTTACAATGACTTTAAACAAGGCTCAGCCAATCAGATTCAGGAACTGAAACTGTCAGTTGTGTAGTTCCATATATGCTATGAAACAACTTACTGTATTTGTATGCTAGTATATATAAGACTGAATGACTAATCTGCTGTGGTTTAACATTGTTTTCACTGTCAAAACTACATTGTGTTTAATATTTTGGATGCTGTCACAGAGCAAGAAACCAAAAAAGAAAATGGTGAAGAGAACGGCAGAAAACTCCAGTTCAATGCATACCATCATTGGGCTGTTTAGTAACTAAACAGAGGATGACAGAGAAAGTGTTAACATTAATGCTCAAACCAGTAATGAATCTGATAAACTTACACTAGAAAAGATTTGCTGATCCAATATTTTACTGGTGTGACTAAAACATGTTTAACAGAAATGAGTCACACTGGAGGTATAATGCTACCCACCGGTGCTTCTGATTTGCAAAACAGTAACCCATGGGATTTAAAAATAACCTCTGAAATGTCTACAATGGTGAGTTTACAAGAAATACCTGGGGAGGCCTTGGTATTTCTGGTCTGGAAGGTATTTTTCTGGAACAGCCAGCACAGCAAAGGCAGCTTCTACAACAACAACTTCATCAGCTACAGCTTAAGCAACAGACTCAAGTTCCTCCTACAGTTGTTCTTTGGTTCTCCTCCTGGAGACATTACAAATGCTTTATATGCATCAATCAGTCATTTGATGATTTATTCAGTCATTACAATTTCAGCTGAAAATTATCTAAATTTATTTATTTACCTTAGTTTTCATTTGCTTTGTGATTGTGATTATTAATATTATCATTATTATTGAGTGTTAAAAAAAACACTCAAACCCAAAAGGTATTATTTGACTAAAATAGTGTTACTATTTTATAGGGTTACTATTTAATTTTGTTACAGTATTTCAAAATATATTTACTTCAGATAAAGCCTTTTGTCTTTTATAAAGTTTGCTAAACTCAAGATAAAATTATGTTTTAAATAACAATCAGTTATGCTGTTTTATTTGTTACAATTTTGTTGCCATTGCGTAGATTTTAATATTGTTAACGTTTGTTGAATGTTAACAATAATCCAGCAAATGTAAAAAACACAAGACGTAATTTTATTATGTATATTACAATACACTGTATAGCATCCACTGACATGTATAATACCACACACTTTCAATAGGATTTTTTACCACAACTGTATCAAGGGGTTGTAAATTATTAACAGAAGATCTGTGCAATCACTTAAATATCTTTATAAAGAAACTGTAAAATGTAACACTTATTTATTAAATAACAGTAAACTCTATTTATTAAATAACTTATACTATTGTTTATTAATTAGCTAATACACTATTCCTGATTTATCAAAGACAACATCCGGGCTAGTAATCCCCGCCCATTCCCACAGTTTACATCCGCTTCTTAGGTCATGAATATTAATGAGTTACCCGCCCTACAGCAGGAGTCGTACGCGCAGGCGACACGCAATCTCATTAATATTCATGAGCTGATGTTTCACCATAGTACGATCCGTAAGTGTGCTTCCCTTACAATAACACTGCCCTTTACCGCGAAAAGTGCGGTGCTTTTCCTATCAAGGACAGCCCGATCTGGCTACAACCATAATGGCTGCTGTTTATTCAGAGAAGAACGATAGTTTGGCATCAAATAATGAAAGTTCGTCTGCTGAATTTGAGAAAGGTGCGGTCCAAGTGATCAGCATCGACCCAGTAAGCAATAGCAAAGCATTTAACGCTGTAAACAGCAACGAAGAAATGGACTCAAGTCCAAATGGCCCAAAAACGAAAGCCCAGGACCACTACGAAGTTCTTGCACCCAATGCTGATGTTCCGCCTATTAGGATTAAAGTAGAACAAGTGGATGAAGATGAATTTGTAGCTGTACGTCTGGCCGAGGTGGGAAAAGGAGATTTGGGTGGCAAGGCTACGAGAAAACGAGACTCCTCTGAAAGAGATGAATTTGCAGACGGTAAGCAACTTTTTGTTGTTGACAACCTTTGCACCACCTAATAGTTAGTTTCCCCGTTAGTAATTTAAGCTAAAAATCAGAGTCATATTTTGAATTGACAGCTTACACAGCATTGGAGTTGTTGATATTCCCAGCAGCATATTTTGTTATTAATTGTGAACCACCATAATAACAGGTATGCGTTGTTTTTATGCTCTGTGGTTTATTATTCTGTGATAATGTCAAGCAATAATGTCAAACGTCGTCATCAAGAATGACAAAACAGCATCACTGTATGTCCATGTAAAATTGTATTTATTTAAACACTGTGATTCCGTATATTATTCTTTAATATGAGGTTGTATGATGTCAGTGTGTTTGAGCTGGTGGATATTCTCAATGGCAAGATTTCGTTTTTACATTTAAAACGATCCTTTTAAACCAGTTATGCAGTTGTAATGACAACTCGTTAAATGAATTGTTCCACCTTAAATGATGCTGTGGTCCCAATATGTTGCCTGTAGATGGCAGGCTGTACTCAAATTGTAACATTTATTTCTGGGTAAAAATCTGTTAAACAACGAGTCCTATAATGTCTTCAGGACTGTCAGTGTTTTGTTTTCTGTGTTTAACATTTTTAAAAGCATTTTTCAAGTTGTATTATTACATTTTAATAATGTGGCTTGTTCAGCCATGTGGTCGATGCTATTTAAGGTGGAACATATATTTCGACTAAAAATAATTTTTAGCCGTCGTTACTAGGCAACAGGTTTCATCAACAAAGCTGTCAGTCATATTTTTATATCATATTATATATATATATATATATGTCATTCCAACTCTTTAAACATCAAAAGTGATGGTGGGGATGTATATGGTAACCCACTGAAAAATTCACAGAAAAGACAAATAATTATCACACACCACTGTTTGTTGTGTATTTATGTCCTGTCTTACCCGTCTTACCTATAATGTAAAAATATAATCAAGTATATTATTATATTTTGCAGTATTAGTTTCTGTTTAAGTTGTTTGTTTGACACAATATACTTTTTATTGCCTCTATACGTTTTTTTTTCTCTCTTGTGGAAAAAGGCATCTTTCTGACCTCTCATTCTCCGCTATCTGCTTTTAGGGGAGTGGCCATTTCGCTGTGAGGATTGCAGTGAGGCATTTGGGAACAAGGATGCTTATCTTGAGCATTGTAGCAAACATATCCATGATGGTCCGATAGTCTGCCTGGACACAGATTCCCAGTGGGATGACCTGCTTGTCTCAACAGATGGAGGCCAAAGAACGTTGTTCTGTGCTCTGTGCGGACAAAAATTTGCGAGCTCAAAAGGGTTTTTCAACCATCAACTTAAGCATCGCAATCAAGCACTTAAACAAGGGGTGGATGAAGAGAGTATGGCAAGACAAAAAGTTTTCGAGTGCAAGGATTGTGGCAAAGCATTTTCCTCTATCGGTCAGTGCCTCAACCATCAGCGCTCTCATAAACAGGCCTCAAAGTCTGTGTTTCATCAGCTTGCCCATTTAAAGAAAAAATCATTTCAGTGTCCTACCTGTGGACGCTGCTACTCCCGGGCCTCAGCCCTTGACGCGCACCGCCGGTGTCACGAGATAAAGCTGGTAAAATCCAAGAGCTGTGAAACAACTGAAAAACCTCAGGCACTCAATGCAGCACCAGCTCAGGCTGAAAACAACGATGCAAACCCTGATCAGACTGAAGATCATCAACAGAAGTTTCTCTGTGTCTGTGGAAAATCTTTCCGGACCATGTGTGGCCTTGGAACACACCAGAGATTCTCAACCAGCTGTTCAGAAGGAAAGGTGAAGGAAGAAAGTAAACCTCGATTTGAATGCTCTGAATGTGGCAAGACCTTTGTCAGCTCCGTGGCTCTGTCCTCTCATCAGCGTTGGCATAAAAGACGAGCAGAATCTCTCTGTAGCGGCCAGACATATAAATGTAACGAATGCGGCAAAGAGTTCACGTCTCTCACATTTTACAACAGGCACCAGAGATTAGCTCACAGTGAAGAACTGCCAGCAAAATCATTTCTTCACCAGGTTTGCCAGCTTAAGAAAAATGCGTTTGAGTGTCAGGAATGCGGTCGTCGGTTTTCACGGGCGTCTGCTCTACAGTCACATCAACTTTGTCATACAGATGTCTTTCGTGACATCATAAAAAAGGGGTCTGAAACAAGCCCAGTAAAAATGCACCAGAATGAGGCAGACAAGGTCAACAATACATCTTTTGGAATCACTGTATGTTCTCAGGAAATTTCTCACACTCAAGACAGAGACTTAAATTGCTACGAGACTGTTGATGTGGAGGCTATAGATGTTGATTATGAAGTTGTTCACATTACGGCTACAGACGATTGTGAGAGCAACAGTGGTCAGGATCAGAATCCTGATCTAGAGTTAGTGTGTGAATCGGACCAAGAAGATAAAGATGAAACTAGCTTAATTCATACAGATGAATCTACCATCTCCTCCATGCAGCTGTCCCCAGGAATTGATGTCAAAATTGTACAGATCGATTATGAGAATTTGAATGATGAAGCGTTAATAAGTGATAAAATAATGGAGTCTAGAAAATATAACTGTCCACATTGCGATCGAACGTTTGTCAAAGCTTTGTCCCTGCGCTGCCACATGCTGTGGCACAAAGGCATCGTTAAGAATGGGAAGCAGAGATTTCCTTTATTGACATCAGCTAAGAAGGTACTTATAACCTGTGAGGTTTGTGGCCATGAAAGTGCTTCCAAGAATGCCCATTACTTTCACATGGGAAAACATGAGGACAAAGTACCTTACAAATCGTTTACGTACCAGCTTGAAAATTTGCAGAAGAACAATATTAAATGTGAAGAGTGTGGGGTCAGTTTTTCCAGATTGTCTGCATTACACTCCCACCAACAGAATCACAAGATCTCAAAGAAGCCATTTGCATGCTTGCAATGTGACAAAAGCTATTTAACTGCAGGTGGTCTAATCAATCATCAGAAGGTTTGCTGTGGCAGAGAAAACAGCGTTGACAATGCAAGAGATGAAAAGCCAAAGCATTTCAATCCAACAAAGTCGCTTTTGGGTCCAAAGGTTCATCACTGTAAAAAATGTGGAAAAGGTTTTTGGTCTTTGGGAGCTTTCTATCATCACAAGCAGAACCACATGCAGTGTGCAGATGTTGAGATGAGAAGAACTGAAGTTACATCTGACCCTGAGAACAGTCACATTCAACGCAAGAGAAGGGGCCGTGCCCGTAAGCGGGGCCAAAGAAAACATCACCCTATGAATTTAAAAGAGAAATATGAATGTGAAGTGTGTGGTAAATCGTACCATTTTTTAGCTTGTTTTATTAAACACAAGCTTGTCCATGATGCCAATGGTCTCCAGCCTGCTGTCAAATCTTTTGACTATCAAGTTGAACAGTTGAAGAAGAACTCATATCAGTGTCCTGACTGTGGAAAGGGTTTCTCCCGTGCCATGGCCCTTCAGTTTCACATGAAATGCCATGGCTCTGAGACAGTTCTTCCTGGGACTGAACCTTCTAATTTGCCACCAAGCCCTGAAAAGCTTCAATGCCCAACATGCCAAACTCATTTTTCATGTGAGACGCTGCTGCAAAATCACCAGAAGATCTGTTCAAATCCAGATAACAAGACAGATTGTAGACAAGAATGTAAAAAGCAAGATGCATCCTCTGAAAAAGGTAAAGATGTACTGGCATGTGATGCTTTTAATTTAACAGATTCTGGAGAAGAACAGAAAACACTTTCAGCTTCAAATCTGAAATACAAATGTAAAGACTGTACCCAAAGCTTTTCAGTAATTGGTGCACTTAATTTTCACAGGAGGATTCACCGCAAAGGTTATGCTCCTGAAAAGCTGAAAGCTGAACCAGCAAAGCAACTGAAGGTTGCCAAAGTAAAAGTAGAGGAAAGTTTAGAAAAAACTCTTTTCACTTGTATAGAATGTGGAAGATACTTTAACTCAAATTCAGCTCTTGGCACGCATAGGCGATGGCACAAAGACAAAAAATTTGCCAGGTTTCTCTCCAAGAGATACAAGATATGTTCAAGAAAAAGTGTGGATGGCGGGCCTTATTTATGCAATTTATGTGGGAAAGGATTCTTCTACCTTTGTGTTCTTCGCAGGCATCAACTACATCATCCTCCCATGGAAACTCAACACCAACATAAGCAAGGTACTGCTGCTCAGTCAGATGAATGTTTTACCTGTCCAGATTGTCAGATGTCTTTCTCAAGTGGTTCTCTTCTAACAACTCATTTTGCAAATCATCATGGCAAGCTTGCTGAGACTGACAAACGACAGTCTAAGATCTCCCCTAATGTGGAATCAGGACCCTATGTCAACAAACCCCATGCATCTAAAATGAAGAGTGCTAGGCAGGAGAGGCCTAAGGTGCAGTATCAGTGCTCTTACTGCCCTAAAAGCTTTTTGAATGTACGTGGACTTCGTGCCCACAAATGGCAAAAGCATCTTACATTTGAAAGACAACCTTCTCCTACATCTTCTGAGGAACATCCAAAGCCCTATACTTCCTGTGAGTTGACCTTTGCTTCTGAAGGGGCCCTTCATAATCATAGAAGGTCCTGCAATGCAAATAAGAAAGAATTGAAAGTGTCTACAGAAGAGGAACCTGCTCACCGCAGTCAAACCATGGATCTATCTACCAAATGTTTTTATAAATGCCCCAAATGTGCTAAAGATTTTCCCAGTGAGGAGCAGCTAAATGCACATAAAGAACAGGCTAAGAGTCGACCCCACTGTTGTGCTCTTTGCTGTCGTGGTTACTGGACTGAAAGCCAATTACAGCAGCACCTTGCATGGCACGATGAAGTACGCCGCCGCCTCCCAACCGAACTGCGATACAGGCTCAATGCTTCCCTTACACCAGGGTCTTTGGACAAACTGAAGGCTTTACCTTACAGATCTACACCTACCAAAGCCAAGCAGCCTGTACCGCTTGCAAACCCACAACCCAACCATAAATGTCAGCATTGTGGTAAAAATTTCTTGTCACCTCGTGCGTTGCAGCAGCACCAGGCTCTTCACAAATCTGAGGAACCGTATCAATGTTCTCTGTGTCCACGGTCCTTTAGTGACATCAGAGATCTTATTGACCACCATCAGGAGTGCTTGGGTGATAAAGAGAAGAGGGACAATAAGTTGTTTGCTGGCAATCTTATGTGTACTGAGTGTGGAATTTCCTTTAA
Source organism: Yasuhikotakia modesta (assembly GCA_036877545.1). Lineage (NCBI taxonomy): Eukaryota > Metazoa > Chordata > Actinopteri > Cypriniformes > Botiidae > Yasuhikotakia > Yasuhikotakia modesta. The sequence continues at coordinate 18,194 of JBAJNP010000072.1, read as the reverse complement.
ACAGGAGACACAGCTGCATCAGCATTATATTGAACATGCACGTGGAAACTTTTGAAATGTATAAGGTTTTCTTTAATTTTACTTGATCATGGTTCACTATAGCTACACTGATTTTGTTTTTGTTAAATGTAAATGATGATTGTTCCAGAATACAGTAGAGGAATTGTTTGTCTTAAAGAGAAATGAGATACACATAAAAATGAAAATGGTCAGGTTTTTTAAGTATACATTTGAAGGTAGTATACAGACTGAAGGTAGGTACAAAAACAATAGTTGAAATCAGAGCATCACTACAGGTCCTCTAAACAAAACATTATGTTCTTAACAGCTGTTAAACTGGGTAGCCTTTAAATCCTAGTAGACCTCACCAGTGTAACTGATGCCCATGTAAAAATGCTGTTCTCATTGTCAACATTGGATATGTAGATAATTTTCCTCTGTTTGTTTTGCAAATTTCTTTGTAATTGTTTTGGTTGTACTTTAAAAGACTATTTAAATATTTTAAGATTAAATTACCAAGGTTTGTTACATATTCATTGTAAATGTTGGTGTAGACACTGGTTTTTCTTTTGATGTTACATTTTCTGAATTTCTTTTGTGTGGTCATGCAAAGTTTTGATTTTGTTTATGAAATTCATTATCTTTATTTTGGTTATTCTCAAATGATCAGGCATATGGACATTGGACATTGCTCCCTAATTGGTATAATATTGGCATTGTTACAGGCTGCCTTAAACATTTTCATAACAAATAATCTTTGTTTTAGGTGTGCTAAAGGCATGCCTAACCTTGTCTTAAAAATTAAGTGACTACACAGAGTTTTTTTTCACAGATTTATTAGCAATTTCTGTATATGCATTCAAGGTATGTAAAGACATTGAGATTGTATAAGTAAGCTGCAATTTGACAAGCACAGGCAGGGTTTTCATCCAGCATTTGCATAATAAATATGAGGATACTATTCTATCCACTTCGATTGAAATAACCTGGCATGTTGAAATGTAAGAATAAATACTAAACAATGCAATGAAACAGTATGTGATGTTGAACTGAATTGAATATTATTTTAACGTTCCATTTTTGTTTATTTCAGGGTAGGTGGTAGGGTAAAGAATTTTGTTTGCTTAGATTATAAAGGATTGTCCTTAAAATTCTTTAAAAAAATAGATTTCTTATACGGAAATTAAGTGTGTAAAGTCACAAAAAAATCATAGTTTACAGAAATTGATGTAACTTTTGATTCCTGTAATGTCAAACTTCGGACCTCAATAATGTTTTTTTTAAATACTTGCGTTGTGATTTATAAATAACCTGTTCATCTCTAAGAATCACTCAAAAATATTGTACATACTTCTCTGTTTGCGGAAAATTACTTCAATGTACTGAATGCCTTAAAGACTGCTAATGTTTTATTTTGCTCTTGTGGCTGTGGTACTGTCTCAGACCTGCTTTTGGCTGGATTTGTAATATTTATAGGTTTCCAGTTAAACATGTAAATCTGTTTTAAAAGCAGTGAATGTAGATATTATTTGAACTAAGGTCTTTAATTAAATGGTCTGAATTACAATGAAATGCTGTCTGTTATTTGTATGTCCTTATATATAGGAATTGCATTTTTATGTTGCAATGGCTACAATCTTTTCTCATAAATATGTACTTCGATTCACCCCAGATATAATATGGTGAAAACGGTGATATGGTGTGAATGATATGGTGCCACAGGAATCATGGTCAAGTAAATGTAACTATTAAACTGTAACCTTAAACTGTAAACCTTAAACTGTAACTTCAAATTTAACATTTAACTTTTATCATTGCCCTAAACCCATGCTGTTTATGGCTTTCAGTGTTCTCATTAATGTGTAGTATCTTGAATATTAGGTGTTCAATTTTATCTTTTTGACTAGAAAAATAAACTAGTTTATTTTATTGCTTTGAATAAGATGTAAAATTAGTGGGACTGTTTTTTCATTGCTGAATTAACAGATCAGAATCATTAGGTAATTTTTCCCTGTATTAATGCAAGCAGTTAAGAAAAACCAATAGCTGTAAACAAATATGTAATAATCAATAATTGTATATTTTCTAAGAATTTTCGTAAGCATCACCGAGTCTGAAAATGGAGTATTGTGACCTGTTTTATTAATCTTTATATTGTCATTAGTTTACACTACCTTGGGTTTATCATGAATTTGGAAAACTGATAAGAACTGTTTTCACAGCTGCAGATGTTTCTTATTAGCTTATTGGTTGTTTTGTAGTTATGGGTGTTAAATTGATTACTTAACACTTTAATCTGTTTGTACCTTTCGCACAAACGCTCTATAAAAACTTCAGGCTGTGAGCACTTGCTTTATGTTCTCCATTGCTGCAATGAAGGCTATTGTGTTCGCTTTATTGGCTGTGGCTGTGGGTAAGATCAGCTCTTATTATTTTTAGGAAAACTAGAATAGAATAACGTAGAATAGAATTAAACAGCGAAACATAGACTAATACAAAAGGGTCCTAGTTATAGATCAATGCAAATTAAACAGTACTGTGTAGACCATACAATACAGTGCTGTATACAATACAGTGCAGACAGGTACAATATATTAAACATATGTTTGATAAGTGCAGTCTTTCATGACTCCTTGTGTCCTTTATTGACACATGTACAAGTCCTGGAGAGAAGGCAGATTGTTCCTGATGGTGCACTCTATACACTGACCTGTAATGGTCTATTAATTTGGTCTTGAATGCTAATATATGATATGCTAATAGTTGTTTTAAAATGCTAGGTAATTAACCAGAACCTGCAACAGTTATGACAAAAAAAATCAGCTCCAGTTATGTCAAGTAAAAATGTTAATTTGCTTTATCAAGTTATTTGCTGCACTTTGTGATCATTTTTCTTTATGAAGCCGCCAGCACAGATGATGATAAAATCATCGGTGGATACGAATGTCCGGCTCACTCCCAGCCCTGGCAGGCGTATCTTACATATGATGATGGGCAACGCTGGTGTGGCGCTTCTCTGATTAATGACAGATGGCTTGTGTCAGCAGCTCACTGCTACATTCCGTGAGTAACTTTTCCCTATGGAGCAGCTTTGCGAAAGGTTGGATTGTTAAAAGCGAGACCATGAAAACACACATGCTTTAAAAGTGGGAAGCTATTTCACAGGAAATGTATTAACAATTTCAAATAATAAGCCCACAGCTTTGGTTTGTGTATCATATTCCTATGACTCCTATTCCTAAGATATTCCTAAGAATCATATTCCTATGTCACACTGGCTTAAACCTGTTTTATATACAGACTATCCACAAGCATAATATGTAGGTAGGCGATATTATGCAGACAAATGCAGACCCCAATAACAAAACAAACTGTATTCTTGTATACTAATATTAGGTTTCTTTGTCAAATAGACCTCCTCGTCTCGCTGTCCACCTGGGAGAGCACAACATCTTCAGCAATGAAGGCACAGAGCAACGTTTTTATGCAGAGAAAGTTATTACTCACCCCAACTATAACGATAAGACATATAACAACGACATCATGCTGATCAAACTGGATCGTGCTGCTGTCTTCAACAACAACGTTCAGCCAATCACTCTGGCCACCAGCTGCTCTTATACAGGGGAGCAATGTCTGGTTTCCGGATGGGGCAATCAGATCAACACTGGAGGTAACATGGACACATAGTCTACTTGAAATGACTAAGATCTGTGTCAGTTATCAATTAAAGTAGTACAGTTAACAATTAAATATGTTGATGATGCAAATGTTCTGATGTTCCTTTTCCAGTTGACTATGCCACTGTGCTGCAGTGTCTGAATTTGCCCGTACTCGCAAGGCAACAGTGTCAAAGTATTTATGGTTCCCAGTTCACCACTAACATGCTCTGTGCCGGATTCCTAGAAGGAGGCAAAGATTCATGTCAGGTATGATCTCAACCATCTAATATGTCAGGTGCACTAAACTGTTCCTGTTCTGAACTCTACTGTCCTGATGTTCTGATGATAACGAAAGTAAAACTTTTGTATCCTGTCCAGGGTGATTCTGGTGGCCCTTTTGTTTGTAGTGGAAAACTGCAAGGAGTTGTTTCCTGGGGCTATGGTTGCGCTCAGCCAGGTTATCCTGGAGTTTATACCGAAGTGTGTCGCTACATTGACTGGATCAACAACACCATGGCTAGCAACTAATTGTTTTGTTTTGCCTTGTTGATCTTCCTCTAAAAATCTCTAATAAATTGATATTGAAACAGAGTTATGTGCTTATGTCTTTCATTTTGAAGTGGGCAGTATATGTTTTGTAATGTTTTTAGATTACAAAATTATTTATTGTAATCATGATTGCAAAAAAATGTATTTTGTATTTTTTGTAAACAAGATTAATTGAGAAGTTCAAAAATGAAGACAGTGAGCCAGTTGCTTTAATGCAAGGATTAATGCCACAATGACGTTTTCCTTAACAAGAGTTCAGACTGAAACTTTAGTATTCAGGATCAAGCACCCTGACAAGTGAACATGGCATTTTAATAGTTTTGATAATTTTCAGAATGTGAAATGTTGCTTTTTCTGATGATTCAATACCTTTAAATTGTATGAAATAAAAGCTTATTTATTTTACAGTAAGAGCCCAATTTATTTGTGGACAACTTATGTTGACCAAACACTTATTTTAATATGTAGCCAATACAATTATAGTACTGGTGTAAATTGTTTCATATAAAAGTGATTATAATTATTTATTTTCATGCCAAACAAGGAATCCCAGCACTTCTCTACGAACAGAATAGAAAGTAGAGAGAACCAACAGCACGTGATGTTGCTTGTTTCCCAGTTGCACTGGCTAAGAGCGGGTAACATTTGCGCCCCCTTTATTTTTCTATGTGTGCTTGTCATTTGCCTTTTTCCTCCCAAAACAGGATAAGTGTCTCCCAGGTAAGAATTACGCTGAGTGGAGTTGTTTTTAACCGTAGTTTTAGTTGCCCTCCAAACAGGAACATCAGTTTAATTTTTCCTCTTTGTTTATGAGGGTTTTGTCAGCGAACTTCGAGCACTTGTGTTCGCCTGCATGCAAGTTCAACGTCGAGGTTTCCAGCTGCCACATGCAATAACAATTCACATGGCCGGCGATTGCTTTTAATAGCGATATTAATACCGTTTATTGTTTGTGGTTGAATAAATATTTGGATGCGTTAGCTCGCACGCTACATAGCTATATAGCATTGACTTGGTTTGCAGCGACTCGAGGCCCCGCAGGCCTCGTTAGCATGTAGCTTAGCATAGTTAATACAAATACAAACGGTAGGCGGCTCTAAAACACCCGATTGAAGACCCAATTTGTATTCTGGAGGCTAAGTTTTTTTTAAGTTGTGGTCAAATGTTGTGGGCTGATGTTCTTAGTATGTCTGGCATTGTCAGCTAAATACGGGTTAGTTTCGTGTAGTCCGCGGCGTTATGTCTTTCAATGGCTCAGGTGTAAAGACGTTGCTTACTCAGCACTGTGTTATTCTAATGGAAAATGTAAAAAAGTTTGTGACTGTATAAACTGTTCATCCACACCATCGTGTTGTTTATTTACCAGAAAGGCACGTTTTAAATGTGCGACTAGAGTACGCATACTACTATATTAAGTTTGTATCTTTCTAGTAATTGTCTATCTTCTCTTTGTTACAGTTAAATTTACTGTAGATACAACAGGTGTGAATACCCAAGTTTTCATTATGGACTCTGAAGTGTTGAAGATGGAAGAAATGATCATGGGAGGCGGAGAGGCTGCAGCCCCTGAGGAACTGGCACCTGAGAAGACAGAGGACACTTATGCAGCCCTCATCATTCAGGAACCTAAACCAGCTCCTGTCATTCAGTCATGTGAGTGTCACAGCAAAACATTTATTTAACACTGGAAACAATTATAGACAGACATGCAATAACAAGAACCTGTGCCATTACTCAGTGCATTTATGTGTCTTCTCCACTCCTTATAAGTTAAAAGAAAGCAACGTTTCTAAGAATACATTACGCCATAAATACTGTATACTTTTTGGAGAACTTATTGTTTAACAATTTTAGATTTTTGCCTTAATAGATTAATAGAGAATAATAGATGCCTTAAAAGACTTTTTTAACATTTGCTGTCTAGTATTTGTTCTTAGTTATTATCCAGTTATTATCCCAGCATTCCTACCCTGGATAGACCAAAATGTAATTAAAGTTATACCTCCTACCTTCTATTTATTTTAAAAGTATTAATACATGTAATATTTTTTTTGCTGTTACATATTTATACACCACACCAATCTGTGACTATGTATAGCTAATAATTAGAAGAAAGGAAAGAAAGTGACATGACATTCTTTGTGAGGAGTGAACACACACTGCAAGTCGTGAACACACACACCCGGAGCAGTGGGCAGCTATCCCTGCAGCTCCCAGGGAGCAATCGGGGGTTAGGTGCCTTTCTGAAGGACACTTCAGTTCACTTGCTACCTGTCTGTGCTGGAATCGACCCAGCATGTAATATCTCGCTAACTGTTGTTGTAAATTAGCCTCTTTTCTCTCTCTGTTCAGACCAGCATGAAAGCCTGCAGTGTTTCCAGTGTTTCATCACTTTCTGCAACTCAAAAGCCAAGGAAAGGCACATGAAGAAGAGTCATCGGGAAGAGTACAAACAACAACTGCAGCAGGTTAGCATTCAGTCTGGTCACTGCATCACCTAAATACAAATGACATTCACAAAATGGGCTCATAATGCATTTTCACAGTCCTTTAAAATGTAGGTAAACAGTGTAACAGCAAACTAAGAGTTATGTCAATGTAAATCATGGTGCGTTATTTTATTATTGGTGTAAAAGCAATGCAGACACCTTTTGTTTTTTTCATCAACAGTGTGACACTCTGTTCACTTGTTACGTGTGTGACCGCACCTTCCCCTCCTCTGAGGAGCTCACACAGCATCAGTCCACCCACAACAAGGAGGACAAACCCTTCAAATGTGCTCACTGCCAAGAAAGCTTCCGCACATTTTCAGAGGTAAGAGAAGGTTTACATCAGTTTTTGGATTGGAAGTGTTATTTGGAAGTATTTGGATTGGAAAAATGTTGGATTGCAGTGGAAATAAAATATGTTTTTTAAATACCACGCATGGAAAATACAGAATTTCAAGGAATTGTAATATAAGTGTTTTTATAAAGGCATTCAAAAGTATATGATGATTTGTTTGAAATTGGTATAATTATTTTAAGCGTCTTGAATTTATTTTGTTTCTAGTTGTCCACACATAGACGGCAGGTATGTCCTGAACGTCAGTTCGCATGCAAAGAATGCAACGAGACGTTTCGAAGTCCCGGACTTTTGCGTAACCATCGTTTGGCCCAGCACCCTGTGCATCTGGAGGAAGAGGAGGAAGACCCTACCAAGACATATCGATGTGGGAAATGTGGTAAAGGCTTTGAAGAAGAGGCTGAGCTTCTGCATCATCAGGAGAACCACGCAGGTGAACGTCACTGCAACGGTGGCACCCCTGTCAAGCGCCGAGGGAGACCCCCGAAAGCTGAGACCCCAGCTGCTGGAGAAAAGAACCTAAAGAGAAAGAAGGAGGATGAGGCAGAAGAGCCTGAGGAGAGCAACCATTCAGAAGATACTGCTGCGACACCAGCACCAGCTGAAACAAAGGGAAAGATGGGAGGAAGACGAGGGCGCCCACCCAAATGTGTGCAGGAACCCAAGGCAGAAGAAGACAATGGAGAAAGCGATGAAAAGAAACCTAAGGCTGTTCCAGAACCTTCTCAGCAGATCTCCTGCACTGAATGTGACCTCAGTTTCCCTTCCCTGGCACAGGTCCGGGCACATAAGAAAGAAAAGCACACACAGAAGAGGCCTCATCCTTGCGGAGAATGTGAAGAGAGTTTTAACCGACCTGAGCAGCTGAAGGCACACATGGCCAGAGCTCACAGCGCCGGCCGACACACCTGCCCCACATGTGGAAAAAGCTTCGGCCGAGAGAGTAACCTGAAGGCTCACCAACAGACCCACGGGAAGGAAGAGAAGACAACTGGAAAGAGATAACTTAGTACAGGAGAATTCTAGGTTCATGGAAAAGGGTGTTTTAAGATTGCTTTTTACATTTGTGAATAGAAAAGTAGGTGGGGTTTGTTTTAGATTGAAATAATTACAACAGTGATAGTTGAGGATTGTTCAACTGTGTGAGGCTATGGTTTACTGTATGAACACGTTATTTGAAAACTGGATACTGTGTTTGGCTGCCTCATTTCATCATGACATCTGTACATAGCTTTCGCATGATAAACAAAAGGGATTCGAACCTAAATTCAAATCTCTAGGATAACCATGTTGTAACTAATACCATCAACAGAAACCCAAGAAAAAGCCTTAATATGTATTGTTAAAGGCTTTTCATTGTTTTTTGTTTTAAGTCTTTTCTATGACTATAATGTGTTATTGTTTTTACATTGTTTTAAGAAGTGTGTACAATGGTGGGTGAAAAAATATACTAAATGATTTTCTTCTCATGAATCCTGACTAAACTTAATTTAAAATCTTCTAGTAACATACGCTTTGACAATATTTGATTTTAAGGTTACACACAATTAAGACAGTTCTCTAGGTTGTGAAATGTTTAAAATGTCTGAACTAAAATGAATTGAAAACATTTAAAATGGTTTTCAGGCTTTATTGTTTGTTTGTAGTGCATTTTATAGTGCAGTCATAAATCATTTACATCATGATAAATGCATAATGTAAAATTTCTGTGATAAATTTTGAGTTTCGTGTGGGACAGATTAACTTGACTACCTGCAATTAATTATTAGAGATTCATGTTTCTGCTTTTTAGGTATTTTGGGGGGCATTAATAGATTCATGTTAAGACGGATTAAATTATTTTTCCATCAAGAAAAATATTTGAAATTTATTTCCAAACATCACACTACACAGTTTTACGGTACCCATCTATTCATAGTAAGAAACAATGAAAGCTGCAATCCAACTTGTGTTAAAAATGAACAATATTCAGTTAAGTACAGGACAGATCAGCGTTGCTCGATTTGCAATTTAACCTGTAGGTCCGATTTGCCGGAAAATGCAAGTTTGCTTTTATTTTAACATGTAATGCTTATGGTTCAGACAGGTGGCGGTAGAGAGGCGAAAGTTACGAATTGCAACCTTAAGATTTTCTTAAAAAACATTAGAAAACAAATATACAAATTTCATTTTGTAATACCAATAAATCACATTTTATTTTTTCGCTCTCCAGCTAAAAGGGGCTCAACAGAAGACCAGTGATTCAAGGAAATTCAAACCTGACATCTTGGTTTTGTGTGTGGTTAACAGTTTTGACATACAGACGCTTGTAACGCGCTGTTAAACTCCCCTGTTTATAACACAGTTGACATTTAACCATCCCACACTATCATTATCATTGAACACGCAAAGTTTTGACAGTTTTTTTCCTGTGGTGTACAAGATATCGACAGCAATGGTCCATGCGCATTTCCCTGATTTATATACTTTGACTATGAAAAAGCTTTCTTGTTTTTGCTATTATTTTAAGTGCCCTACCGCTCCATTCCTGCAGGGGGCAACATTAGCAGTCTTGCATTATCGTCAGCCCTCGATACCGGAAGGATCAGACTGCACACTGTCTCCTTTCACTGTATTGATCCTATATAGTGAAATACAGGCAATTTGAGCTTTGTGTCAGTTCTTTGTAAGCGTTATATTTTTCTGGTTGGTGGTAGTTACAGTCACGCTTGCGTTTAACTCACCCTCAGTAGATAATAGTTGGTTAGTTGATCAAAACATTTGATCAAAGCTTTATTGTTGGGTAACAGCAGAGCCTGGAGCGAAGGTGCTGGAATGCTCGTCGAAGACTGCTAGGTAATTTTATTACTGTGTTTATTGTACAGTTAAAGTTAATAGCACACAAATGGATTAAACGTTTTAAAATGGTGCTGCACATTTAAGTCATGCATGTCGTATTAGATGTTTGAAAGGACAGTGTTTTAGTTTGTCTCACTTGCTTCTGAGTAAGCAACATGTTCAGACAGATCTAACAACTATAGGCAGGTTAAGAAATTCAGAGGCTTGCAATGCTTCATGGTTTTATAACAATCAGACACTGTTAACCCTAAACAGGCTGTTTGTCGTTTGTATTGAATATGTGCAGACTCATACTGACTGTGTTTCTTATGTTTATAGGCTGCAATGTCTTCAGAGTTTACTCTCGATATCCAACTGACAGAATTGGGTTTTTCAAACTGGAGTTTCCCGCTCTGTGAGCCACAAAATGTTAAGGAGACATTTCTGCCAGCGCAGAACAGCGCAGAGAGGTCAGTACCCGAGGCTGAAAATCTTGCGAATGGCCATGAGGATGCCAGCAGCGTCCCAGGTGGGTCGGCTGAACAAAGCTTTCTGCAGGACCATCAGTATTCCTTTCCCATCCAACCTAACTCTACAATTAACACAGAAAGAGATGAAAACCTTGCAAAAATGGTCGGCTCAGAAAATAGAGAGAAAGTCATTTTTTGTAGGAAGTGGAGAACCAAAAAAAGGAAAGACTCTTTAGAACAAATAAAAAAGAACAAAGAGCAGAGCACAGTAGAGGAAAAGAGTGCAAATGAAAACGAATGTTTAGAGGAGGGCCAGAACTCTATCAGTGTTGTGATCGATGATGACATGTTTGATGAAGAAAAGACAGATGAGTATGTAGAATTTGATTTGACTGACGATGATGAAGAGGAAGATGATGAAGATGAAGAGGATGACAATGACGATGAAGAAGAAGATTTTTCCTGTTCAGGTATTATATATTTTTATATTTTTTGTATTATATATTTTTTTAATAAATGATAAAAAAACTATAAATAATTTGTGAGTTTGTGTTTATTTGTTTTCTCCCTCTTCATTTTCAGAGACAAATGGTTCTGAAGAGAATGGAGAGAATCACTGTCACGTGTGTGATGTTACCTTCCCGTCTCTGTTCTTACTTCGAGAACACTTGAATATGCATACGGGGGTCCGGCCCTACCGCTGCGATGAATGCGGCAAGCAGTTCTGCCAGTTAGTGAACTACCGTGCTCATCTCCGTTCCCACTCGCAAAAGGCCTCCATACACTGCCGGGTTTGCTCAACCATCTTTGAGACCGAGGAACAGCTCCAGGAACACTTGGACACGAATCACTTTGAGAAAGAGTTCTATCAGTGCGATTTCTGCAAGCAGATCTTCACCGACCTTGAGGTCTGCCAGGATCACGTGGAAAGACACCGACAGCAGGCGAAGCGACACCTGTGCCTCAAATGTGGTTCGAGTTTTCGTCATCGCAACTCTCTGCTCCGGCACCTGGAGTGGCACAGCCGGGGAGTCTTCTCCTGCTCTGACTGCGACCGGACGTTCTCCAGTAAGGCTTCCCTGTTGCGCCACAGTTTTTCCCACTCGGGCGTCTTGCCATATACGTGTCTTAAGTGCAAACGGCATTTTCGCCTGCCGTCTTTGTACCGCAACCACGAGTGCAAGCCAGATCACATCCAGTGCATGGCGTGTTTGGTTTTCTTTCAGAGTCAGGAGGACTTTGAGAAGCATAAGAAAGACACAGGATGTTGGGGGCATCAGGGGCCCTTGCCTTCAAAGACAGATGAGATCCGTTGCATGGAGTGTGGACAAGTGTGCGCGAGTGTGGAGGAATTAAAGAAGCATGGGGCCACTCACCAGAGGATCCTGAAGTGCGCTGAATGTGGGATGGGTTTCCGCTCAGCTTTCATGCTAATGTCGCACATGGGGGGACATGCAGCACAGCGGCCTTGTTTCTGTAAAGACTGTGGTTTGGGCTTCCCCCATCAGCAGGGTTATGACAGCCACCTTAAAACCTGTGGACTGGAGACTTCACCAGTGGTAAGTGTAATTTGTTTATCTGTTATCTGAGCTACAAGAACACTTTGAGTAAATACATATGCACATATATATATATATATATGTGTGTGTGTGTGTGTGTGTGTGTGTGTGTGTGTGTGTTTGTTTGTGTGTGTGTGTACATATGTGTGTATATATGTATATATTTATAATTAAATATGTGTATATATGTATTTATGTGTGTGTGTGCATATCCAAGTGTGCATGCTTGAATATTTAGTATATACGCTGTTCATTCAAAATGTTTAATTTAGTTGTTTACATTGTTTACATTTACTTTTCCTTAATCCACATTCAGTACCCTTTAAAAACTAAGTGAAAATATAAATATGAATTGTTAGAAATTTTCTGTAAATGAAAAACCTTGCCTTTTTGTTTTCTTACGCTATTCAACAACTCTGTCCACAGGCTCCAACTAAGAAACCTAAATTGAAAAAACCTTCCTCTCCTCAAGTTGCTCAACTTGCTCCTAACAAAATCTATGTTGCTCAGGGATCAAACCTTGCAACACTGTCACATAACATGGAGGCCCACACAATCCCATTGGGTGACCAGAAACAGCCTGCTAATGGTATGTGGAAGCTTGCCTTAAATAAACAATCTTCTTCAGGTGTGCCCTTGGTCATGCTTCTACCTGTTCCTGCTACACAGTCCTCATCTACCTCAGATCCTACCAAACTCTCCCAAAACATTTTACCTTCATCTCTTGTCTTAGAAACAACCTCATCTGCTCCATGTGTTATATCTATGCCAGTGGTCCCATCCAGTCCTGTTATCAGCAAAGAGGCAGAGAATAACATTGTGAAACCCAAAACCAACATTCCTGCAAATACACTGATACCACTAGGAAGTGATGATGGTGTCTCTAAAAAGACGTGGTCCGTTTCAGAAGAAAAGAATTTAGTGGCTCAAGATTTTGGCCCAGAAACTGTAACAAAAGTAGGTGAACAGGCCACAGATGTAGTTGGACTGAATCAGCAATTAAATGTTCCTGACCAATTGGAGACATCAAAACACAAAATTGTGGAACTGAAAAAGGACGAAAAAGATCCACAGACCTCACCTGAGGCTGCACCTCTCGTGAACTTCCAGACACCATTACGTCTAGTAAATAAGACTAATGATGACAATATTACAAGCAGGTCTTCAAGTTTGAAGGACAACGACATGTCTGTTAGTTCCACGCCTGACACAACGTCCACCGGGGACCAGTCAGGTAATTGTCTGCAGGAGGACAACACGTGTGACGTGGAGGTAGAAGTTCATGAGGAAATGGAGGTGGAGATTAATGGTGATGATAGTGGAGTGGACATGCTGGAGGGTGAACTTCATAATTGTGTGACTTGTGGGCAGGTTGTTCCTGAAAAAGATATGATTCAGCATTATATGAAACATGCAGCTTTCACAGACAATGCAAGACTCTCACCTGTTAAATGTTCCTCACCTTCAACAGACCAATCTCCATGCAGCCCACCTAGGAAGAAACAAAGATCCGACACAGAGTTGTGACGGTTCCAGTGTAATCATGTGCAACCTTTCTAATTATCTTTAACTTTTTAACTGCAGGAAGATGTTCAAACGGATTTGAAGTTGACTGATTTCATTTTATTTGTTTTCCACTTTGACCGCCTACATTACTTTCACATCATTTTTTGTTAGAGAAATAGAAAAGCAGTCACTGTTTTTTTTTGTATTTGATTCCTCAAATTGCTTTCACAATATATTATTAAGTTTCATCATCTGTTATGACTGCATGTACGCGACAATAAATATTGATTTTGACATTGACATTAATGATGTGTTGATTACTGTTCTATTAATAAGGTTGAAATACTTATTAATATTTCCTGCAAACTATGACACACTGTGTGTGTGTGTGTGTGTGTGTGTGTGTGTGTGTGTGTGTGTCAAAATACTATGTAGTAAGTATATTAAATCTAAAAATCTCCACAGAGACAAATAAAGTACAAAATTATAGCTTTTGTTTCTATATATTTTTACAGGGATAAATATTTAATTTGCCATTATTTAATTTGTTCCAAACTGGTGGTCTAACTGTTTTGGGAGGTGCTGCAGGGATGCCGCTGAAATATAGACTGCAACAAAAAATGACTCAAAGGCAAAGACTGAAGAGCTTGTGGGCAGAAGCAGGTTAACTGACGAATGAAATGTCATCAAATGTGAAATGAATCGCTGCGTTTGCATTGGTAAGTCCTGTTCTGTTCTGTTCTGTCCTGTCCTGTCCTGTTCTGTCCTGTCCTGTTCTGTTCTGTCCTGTTCTGTCCTGTTCTGTTCATTGAGTGAAATGTCACGTTAAGATGTTTTGTTAAGGTTTATTTATTAAACGCTAATCGGTGCGTCAGCGCTGATGTCGACGGACGCTTCGCTCCTTTTCTTAAACTTTGCAGTTTTGTTTAATCGTAAGAGGGAACGAAAAGTAGCAATAACATTACATCGCAATATTGCTTTATTAAATAATAGACATATGGTAATGACTTTTCAATGGCATATTCGTCTGATTGTATACGTACTATTCTCCTTACATTATTTATCGTTATGCGTTTGTATGTTTATACTTACACTGTTGGCCATGTTAAGTTAGCGCAAAAATAGTGCCTGTACATGTATATGATAAATGGATATACATACATTTTCTGTTTTGTTAGGTGAAAATAAAGGGCACAACAGGAAATGACAAGAAAAGGTCTTCTTGCGTTATTGTTCTTTTCAATGCTGGGTGAGACTTTTTTTTTTCCACTTTTCTTCTTTCACCCCACTCTGTTGTTTGAGACCACTGTGCAATTGCAAGTTTTGCAGCAATATCCTGTTAAAAAGTTGTGTGCGTTTCACGAGGGTGCGGGTAAGCAGCTAAAAACTGTGGTTTTCGAAAAGACTGTTGTTGTTTTGTGTGGATGTATATGTCTCCTTGAACTAATATGATGCTGCCATCAATACGTAGAAGAAGGTTGAGGCTAATGAATAATATTTAGTGTGTTTTTTAATCTTACAGTGTCTAAAAACTTTATTATAATACTATATTTTGTTTGCTGTTATTTGCGGGCTGTAGCACATTGTACAGCTATATACAAATAATATAGCTACATTACAGCTATAAATGACACCATTCACTCTGTAATGTTTTTGTTTGTTTGTTTGTTTGTTTGTTTGTTTGTTGTTGTAAGCCATGATCAGTGCCACAGGTAAGAATGTTATGACATTTTAAAAAACTCACAAATATACGAGTGACTGAGATTGTCGTCATAATTTCATATTTTTAAATAAACTCCGACACAAAATGTTGTATTTACTGAAATACAACATTTATACAATTTTTATATTATGTATTTATACAGTTGATGTTGGTTGTATTAAACTGACACACGCCACGTACTTTAACTGCTGATTGTTTCCCATAGACAGCAGCTCATGTTTCGGCATTAACCCCGCCACTGCGGCAGGTATTGTTTTTGCCGATGTGGTCCTGACGGTCCTCATTATCATCGCCACATATTGGTTTGCCAGCAAACGCAGACAGAAAAAAGCAAAAGGTGAGAAACGAAATGTACACAAATAATTTTAAATCAGGCAAACGTTTAACAGGCGGATGTTCATGTTTTCAGCTGACGAAGTCTACATGAATGTCAGAACAAACTGCAAATCCTAAAAAATGTCTGGAAGACTGACATGAACCATAAAGGATTCATTCTGCCACGTGATATAAATTGATATTTTATGTTTATATCAATCTTTACACATATAAATGAAGCACAATTACCTTTTACATTATGCCTGTATACAAAATGCATAAATTATATTGTATTAGTACGTAATATATGGCATATATTAAGCAACGTAAATACTAGAACATGGATAGAAACACTGCCATCTTGTGGGTAATTTTGGTTAAAGTATAAGTGAGTATAAGTTAGTATGTTAGATGATATGAAACGTGTTTGTGTTTATAAAGGATTAATTGTGCAGATGGGAAACTGTCTGCGGTTTAATATTTTGTGTATCTCATGATCTTTTGGCATCTTCTGTAACAGACTCTTATATGCGTTTATTGGATTTAGACACTTCAGCAAAATCATTAGAAAACGTGTCTTTTGTCATTGCTGTATATGAGCCATTGTACATATGTGTTATTTGTGCATGTTGCTATAAATATCATTAAACCCAATGAGTGTGTTCTGGAATCTCCCAGTGACTCTTCACTCAAAATTAAAACCTTGTAAGGGAACTTTTGCCACATAAATGTATCTAGGCTCATTCAGTTATATGCACTTAGACATAGACATAATCTGTATGCACTGAACTTTATAGATACCACAGAATTGGAAGGCGTGTCTTTTACAAAGCTCTACATGTTCAGCCACATTTGTGCCTGTTTGATACGTATTATGTGGAATTTTATTTTTCTGCAAGTCCTGAGTTTAATATGTTTGTTGGGCTATAAAAATGTAATCTTTCATTTCTGAAAAAAAAAAGAATTAATACTAATTGATTTCAATATATATATAACCACAGATTTACTACAAATGTCATGGTAAAGTCATGTTTGTTATTTTATGGTTACCATGGTTTAACTATAGTAAGTATAGTAAAACTGTAGTGAAACTATGATTAATTCTCATACTGGTTGGACTGAAAGTAACATGACAAATGTTCCCATATCAGCTTTATTGTTCAGAAGAACTAAACATCTACAGGTGAAAATGGACCACACACCTCCAGATTACTGAAGCACACATTAAACACTACGACTTCATTTAAATGAAGTTCAATGGAAAAGGGGGACCGAGTATAGATTTTGTTTTCTGTATGTTTGAGGTTATCAGACACTGGCTTTAGCTGTCACATCCTGTGCTGCAAGGCTTTTAACCACACTAACACCCAAACACAAAGTCCCTCTCACTAGCCGCGCTCACACACCTAACTTACAGGGAAATGAAACTTCTTTGGCAAGAAGGACTTTTAAAAGCAGCAAGTTTCGGTTGCCAGTAACTTAAATGACCTGTAAGTTTAGTTTTAGTTAAAATGTTTAAAGTTTCTATACTAGTGTTTTTGTATTAAAACATATTTCAATGTTTTATTGCAATATGTTTAAAAGGGTATGTTTACACTACAATTCTGTAGAGAGAGAGAGAGAGCGACGCTAATGTTACCACAGATGGTCAGTATATTAGTATGAACAGATTAGCTCCTCCCTCGAACCCATGGTGTTTATTATGATGGATGATGATAACTCATCAGCACAAACTCTGATATTGAATGTGTTTTAGCTCTTTATTAAGACGCAGCTTTCAGGAAAGGCTTGTAGCTGTTTTAACAGGAATCTGAAGCAGTTCTCCACAGCATTTATTATGGGAAGGAAAACTTTACGCTTAATAATCCTCATGAGTGGAGTATTTGGTGAGTCCATTTTATTTTGTATTTTTTACCTCCTCCATTGTAGCTGTATTTCCTCTGCATGGGTACCTTGGTGAATGTTTGTTATCTATAATATATTTTTGATGCTTTTGGGCATTATTTTTTATAGCAAAATACACAAGCTATGCAGACAAATAATAACTAAACAATACTTTCTCTCACAATACTTTCGCTGTGAATTTGTTTTTGCAATGGCTTTATGTATTCTTAATAATTAACACAAATAATAGTAAGGAAATGTCTTTTTCAATTCTCCAAATGTTGACTGATTTGAGAACATGCTTGTAAAATTTCCCCTTTTTAGTTTCATCAGTAAGCTTTGTTGAGGGGAACCAAGGTAATAATTTCTGCCTACACAAATCTCTGTAATACAGTTTAATCTAATGTTTGGATATGATATAATGTGTCAATGCGTGTTCTGATCTCAGACTGTAGTTCATGCTATCAAATTGACATGGGAACAGCTGTCGGGATCATCACCTGCGACATCTTCCTCACGCTCTTCATTGCTCTCTCTGTCTATTGTTTCGTGGTCCATAAGAAAAGGAGAAGAACACACAGTGAACACACACAGGCCAAATACTGTGATTCAAGTACGTATGTGTTGTTTATTAAAGAGATAGGATGACAATCAGAATCATTGAGTTTGTTTTTAATGCGCAAGGCAAAGCAACAACTCATCAGTCATCCATGAGACCAAAGATGATCGAAGTGGAATCACATTATCAGGTAAAAGCTTATAGAACAATCTATAGAACAATTAGATATAATACATATAGTGTGAGTTAACACTATATGTACTATAATTATATATATATATAATTATTTATAAATATATTGTATAT
>JBAJNP010000071.1:141725-156725 GCA_036877545.1 Yasuhikotakia modesta | reverse complement strand
TCTACAGTCTTGGTACTGTCACAAACACTGGTCTCACTCCATGTAAATATGAGGTCCATGTTATGTTGTCTTGATAAGCTACAATTTGTCACTTTCCTAGCTTGATGATGAAAGTTGTTGATTTCATTGATGCACATAATTTTTGAGGAATATTAGTGTTCATATTTTGAAACTCATAGATCTAGTTCTTGCATTCATAGATACACACACATTATATGATACATTAAATATAATAATTTATATAATATTATAAATAATATTATAGTAATATTGTTTTGAATTTATATATTATAATACTATATTATAAAATAATAAATAGATTGCACAAAGACCTGCAGTTTGCAGGTCGGTCGATTTTGAAATTTGCTTCTTCAAAGCAAGCTTTGAAAGAACTTGTATACAAATATCACCCTAAAATCTTTATCACCCAACAATCACCCAAAAATGATTTATTAATTATTTGATTTTTATATTCAGAACTAATATAAAAACAAGTTACCAAAATAAGCTTATATATATATATATTAGTAGAGATTAGTATAATATTGTTGTAATACGTGGCCTTAGGTCTGTCTAGGGACGCGTTAGTAAAGTTGGAAAATGAATCTTGAGTTGGAAGTTGACTTGGAGAGATCAGTTATCCAGGTGGTTACATAGGGAAAACAGAAACCACAACTGTCAGAAAGACGAGAGCAAACACGCTGAAATGCGAATACATTTCTGTTAAATACTGAGATTAGTACCAAAGATTGCAATTTATAAACGTTCTGAGGAGTTTTACCCAAGGGAAAAAATGCAATTGCAATATGTAAATGTAATACATATCCATAATATATAATCAAAACGCAGCCAAACACACACACACACACACACACACACACATGTTTTATATATAACGATATATATATAACGATATATAAAACAAGGCTGAACGAGAAATGGCCAAAGCATCCCATCGTCCCCCCAGCTCAGAGGTCGTGGTCAGTTCTGTGAGTATAGGTTACCCTCTAGTGGACAGACACTAAAGTGGCTCAAATAACGTTTAATCAGTGGTAGAGAGAGCGCAAACACACAACTATTAGAATCGTTAAGTTAACAAACCATAGGAGCACTGAGAGGAACGGAACGCAATGAAGCACGTTTGACCGCAGCGCACGGGTGGATGAGCGGCAGCGCACTGCGCAAATGGAAATGATAGACATGATTAGCCTTTAATGTGCGCAGAATGAGGGGATCGGATATCATAGAGAATGCAAAGACATCGGACGTAATGAAGGTGCATGTATGAGGCATTACATCTGTGCATCAGCATTTCAATGAAAGCGATTTTCATTCCTCAGCAATCAGGACCCGCAAGGCAGAAAACAGGCAGCGCGCAAAGCGGCGGCGTCGCCGTGGACACCGAATACTCAGCATGTAAATAATGTGATGCCATCTGGAAACGATTGAACCCGGGTGCCGAAAACTGCCCCTCTACCGATATGCGGGAGAGATCCATTACCATATTTATTTGTACTGCTAAACCCTAGTCCGTGAATGGGATTATGTAGTGGCGGATTGAGAGTATATCCTAAACAAACACATCTATTAAAGCTGGATTTAGAGTATATCCTGAACAATAATGGATTTACAAGGCAAGACTTTTAGCCTCGTTTTTTTCACAGGCTTCCCATTTTTTTTCAGAAATTGAATCCAGACTTTCTGTACGAGGCGGGATCTGGCCAAAGTATTTATCACATTTGAAAAATCTAGTCTAGAAGGGAGAAAAGGGGACAGTAAGGGGACTTACAAGGAGGCTTACTCCGTCAAACTCACAGTCTTGACAGATAGTCATGTGTGAGTTGCTTGTTGCACAAACATGCGAGTAAATTCTAAGTTATTGTGTCGTGGCAAAATGCAACATCCATCTTCCACAGTAAACTGGTGCTGTCTGTTGCACATTCTGCAGTTGCACAAACTCTGTGTGCACTACTGAGTTTTATACACAGCTTTTTGTTACATCCATGCATAACCTGATAGAACAGGAAGTACATGTGTTAGAGAAATGATTGGCCCACAAACTGACAGCAGCCTTGAGACTAAATCTTCTTTAATCTTCTTGAGTCCCTCAAACTGTTTTTCCATTTAGATTTTGAAACGTTCTTCAATGCTTAAAAAATAATAGATTCTCCATCTCTGTGGAAAAAACCAAAGAAATTTGTACACAAAAGTCAGCAAAATCTGACAAATCTTAACAAAACCTCCTTATGGGGGCGTCCCCATTGTAAAAACACTATTAAAATATAGCACATAAATATAGGTGTCTGTGTGTGTGTCCACACATGGTCCGTTTTTAAATCAGTGACTGGCAGAATTTTTTATTGTTGCAGGAATATGAATGTAAAAGTATTCAAATGTTTTATGTAGAAAGAGAGGCTGATCTGAGTCTATTTTTATTCCATATTAAAGTTTTTCTGCTTACACAAGGAGAAAAGCAGGCCTGTGCACGACTGTGGGATCAAATCAAACCGCTGCCTCCACGGCTAACATCCTTGATGTTCAACAGCTGCTGAGAAGGTCTGTCATATTACATAGTCACTTCTCTACAGCAAGAAACTATAAGTGCGCTTATACAATTCCTCAGTGCTTGAATCTGAGTGGCTCAAACAATGATTTGGACACAGAAACACATCACATCAGTCTTTCCCACAATATACAATAAAGAAAAATAATTTACAGATACAAACTCCAAAAAGACCTTTTCCTGATTTGAAAAGTGCAAGATATTATGACAAAGGCTTCTTCAGTAAACATATTTGAACCATTAAGGTCCAGGTGACTGGAAATGTACAGAGAGAGTCCAGCGATCCACAGGCCTGCTAACACACAACAGAGATGGTTGAGGGGAAATAAGAGAATGATGGAGGGTGTAGACAGAACACAACTGCCTGATCTTTCCCAGCAAGTGTGTTAAACCATGTGCACAGAACAGTCATTTAAATAAACATCTATCTTTTCACAACACGAAAGCCAAATTAATCATTTGTGAAAGATATTCAGTTTAGTCAGCAAGTTAACTAGATATTCCTGAAGGAAACTGTGTGCTTTGTTTTCTTAGTTATGTCTGTGAAATGACCTGTATTTTTGGACCAAATGGTTGTTATAGAGATTGCATTGATAAATTTAATTCAAAAACTGTTTGGTTTCTCTTTATGTCAGGCAGTCAGTCTCTCTTCCTCAGTCTAATTGGCCGGTTCTTGCCAAGAATACGCTGCAATGTGAACCAGACCTTCAGTCAGGCTATGTGTTGCTGTTACTGTTGTCACATCAAACTTATATCATTTTCATTCCTTTTCTGGTAATGATATTTCTCTGTCCTCAGCCCACTGGAAGTTTCCAGAATGTCAAAGATCAAGAAGTGGAGAAGAACATAAAGATGTGATAGTGGAGTGCTGAGGAGGGGGGGCGGTGCTAATTAGGGTCTCTTGCACACCGGGAGGAAGTGGGGCTGCCAGGTCTCCTTTCCCCTGCGATCCCTCACCCTGACAAGGCTGAGACCGCCCGGGGCCAGGCCACCTCCCCTGGTGCACCCAGAGTGTGAGATGCCAAGTCCAATCTTCTCGATTTCCCTTCATCACTTCCCGAGACCCTCTCTTGAGGCCAGGGGACAGTAAGAAACATGGAGATGTCATGCTGATGTTTCTTCCTGTTTAAAGTTACATGCTGACCTGTTGATTTGACAGCCTTTTGTGGAGCCATAGGGTAGATGGCTGGGGAAATGTTATTGTGAAATCACATTCAAAAGTTATTATATCCATGTGCAAAGATGTGGGGGTTGCAATCAGATATGAACAAACACACATTTTACTTAATGCTATTTAAAATGTTAAATATTTTGGAATTTAAAATATATTTTATTCCATTCGGCTAAATATATAAAGACAATATATAATGGGTAATATATAAAACACATTATATATTATATTAGAATAAAGAACAACAAAATAGCCGTTGTTTTTGTGATTCAGTGAATGATTGTCAAAGATATTACATCTTTCAGCTTTAAATTAAATACAGTCTGGACTTTAACATGACATTAATGTGCTGTTGTGGTTTGCAAAACAACAATAAAATGATCTGAACTCCTGCACAAACTCCTGACAGGCTTTTGTCCATCAACATTTGCTCAATCTGCCACACAGATGCAGAGCTGAGTCACATTTGATGTTCTCTTTTATCTAAACACTCTAAAACAGATTAAAGGAGCAGTTGACTTTCACTGTCCAGTGTGACAGGTTTGTGAGGCTTTCTATAAAACATGTGTAGAGATCAATGAGATAAATTTACCGCTGCTTATCACCTCTAAAGACCCACTGATCTTCTGAACTGATCTTTTGAACTGATCTTCAGCAATGGACATGACTGAACAGGTGGGCCAACACAGTCATTTATATGGACTTTATATGGACAAAGTTGGTTGACCAAAAAGCAGCCTGCTGATTAATCTAGTTAAGATGCCTGACAGAGAAACCAGCACACCAACATTGTTGACAGCAATGTTGATCTTACAGATTCTAGATTGGACCAAAGTAGAGTTGAAGGCTCCAGGAACATGAGTGTGTGTGGTAGAGAGGAGCAAAGCAGAGCTTCTCTATGAAGGCCAGTTCCTTCATCCTATAAATACCACACAGATGAATAATAGATCTCCCTCTTCATCGTGGGCACTCACTCAGCTCACAGGTCTGGACAACATATGAAAGCAGAACTCACAGGCTACGGCTGCAGCAGAAATCTCTCCTTTCACTCATCAAGCATCTCATCTGGTGTGCAGTGGTCACACAGCGGCTGTGTACCGCATATACATGATGTGTGTAACCATCTGTAGGTGATCTCACATACACACACGCACACACACATGCACACACACACACACACACAATCATTCTTTCCCATTAAGCATGTGTGAATCAAGAAATGCTTTTTAAAGCTTTATAGTGTAGAATTACATTTAAAATTCTAGAATAAAACAATACAATAATTCTAATAAATCTAATGGGTTCCACTAAATCTGCGCTGATCACATAACCTGAGAGTTTCTACAGACAGAAGCTGAGGTCCGCCTGCATTGTTACCCATAAGGCATTAGTAAAACCCAATGTATTTTGCTGCTGCCTAAGAGGGATTATTAAAAATCCCCTCTGCCGGACATCCCTGACCATAAACAGCTCATCAGAGGATAAAGTGCTTTGTAGAAGAACGCAGTATCTGCGTTTGCGTCTTTGTTCTTCAGTTTATATGTCTCAATCAGCTCTCTCTCACCTCGTGAGACGGAACGAGGGAAAGCAGTTGTGGAAAGCTGGCGAGTGAGCTGAGCTTTGAAAGTGAAACCTAAGAACTGCAGATCATAAGAGCCAGGAAAGCCGATATTCTCCTTGTTAAGGATTTTGCTAGTCTCATTCTTTGTAGTGGAGACCTCAGCTTATAACAGGAAACAGGTCCGTAGGAACCTGCTTGTACCACACTAGCAGGAACTGGGCATCCACACAAACGCACACAGGGAAAATTATGTGTTGTACATTTCTCTGCTTTCATTCTTGAATAATCAGAAGATAATTATGATGCTTGTAGATGGCCTCACGTCCTGCTGTGTGTTTTTAAGATGGCATCATTTAGGCTTTAAATGACAAAAAGCTGGTGGTGAGGAATTTGTAGCATGTTTTTTTGTCCCTACAGTTTCTTTTAAATCTTACTGAAAGTAGGAACAAATAAAAGCATGAAAGAGTTGTGCGTTCTGCTCTGATTACAGTAATAACTGCCACATTTACTGCTGAATCTTTGTTGGTGTTTGAGGGCTGCAAAGCTAAAAGTGAGAAAAAACATTTTCAGCCACGTGAAAATCGCCTCATGGGAGGTCCACACAAAAATGTCATTTCCCCATCAACGTGGCATTCTCTCATACACATCTATTATTCTGCCTCAACTATTTTCACACCAGAGAAGTTATCGCTTGTTCAAAGCTCAGGAGATTTAATGGAGATCTCAGTTGTTTTTAAGTATCATTTTTCACTGAGATTTGTCTTTTTCTCATTCCCGTTTCTCCCTTCGTAAATCAGTTTGTCAATTTTGAATGACACTATGCATTTGCATGGTGTGTATATGTAACCATACAAGCCATTTAACTCCTTTACAGCAGTTAAATGGCTTGTGTAAAAACACATGCATAAAAAACTGGCATCTTTCAGCAAGTTTGCACATTTGAGCCTTGCCAAAGATTTAAATTCTGTTTGTCATATGATAGTGCTGATTTTCAGCAGATTTCATGCCTTGTTTAATAAAACAAAACTTGTGCAAACCTAATGTGGCGCCACTTTCCATTCAAGCAAATTTGCTTTTGTCTCTGTCAAATTGAGACTGTTTTATATCCTGTCAGTAAACTGCTGAGATTTAAGTCTGGTGAAGTCTGGTGTGTGGAGATGGATGAATACTTGCATTTTTAGCATGAAAGCTAATGGTGTGATAGACATTTCTGGGTGGCATGAACGGTTTGAACAATGGACGTTCATATTCACACGCGATCACAAACACACCTCAGTGGGTTTAGCATTCCACTCAGTTCACAGACCCCATAAAACACACTGTGATGTATTCATCTCTGCCTGGCAGCGATGTAGTTATCATGCTTTGGTGCCGTAGTATGACCATAGCTCCAGCGTCCTATAGTGGTCATCTACTGATGGACAGTTTTATAAGTTTCGTGCATTTGACTGACCACACTCGCATGCACACATCTGCTCTGTATTGGTAAAAATAAAAACTCAGCCGTCTGCTCTGCACTGCATACAGGCCTCTACAGTCGCTGGAGTGATTGGGGTCTTCAAAAACCCGCCTTCATCTCTCTTTATGTACAGCTGTAACAAATTGAGTGTCTGAGTCTCATCAGCATCTTTTTCCGCAGACCTGCGATGAATTACTATCGCATAGCATCCCGGCGTGAGCGCGGCGGAGACAAGACGCGCGGCCTTCGTGACTTGGCATTGCTGTTTTACTGGTAGAGTGAAAACAAACGACAAACTCATTTACAAACAACACAACAAACAGCACAAGCTCAACATTTGAAGTAAGCGCACATGGGTGTATGACATGTTTAAGTTTATAATAATGGATGCATTAATTTAATAATGGGGAAAAAGACAGAAAGAAAGAGACAAAGAAGAAAAAAAGAAGAAAAAATAACATTCTAAAGACCATGAGGCATGAGGACACCCAAACACACAAAACACAAACCGTGAAATGAAGACACACTCTTTGCTTCCAGCTGGACAATCTATATAGCAATTTGCATAAGTGCATAATTGCAGCTGAGCGCACACAGTTGATTAGATGCGAACACAGTTTAAGCACAGACTGTGGTCCCATGCAAGATGAGTCTTTGTGACCTCACTGTAATTTGTATTTCTCTCAACTGTACTGGAACTCAACTCCTCTCAGTTGAAATGACCCAGAGAACTCCTCCAAATTACTCAGGATACAAGACAATTTTAAATGAAAGCTCATTTTTCCACTCTTCTTTTTCCCAGTCTGTGTTTAAGAGTTTTACTCAAGGGGAAAGACAACCAACTGACCAGACAAATATCCCTGATTTTACCTAGTTTTATGTAATCAATCCGTTTAAACTCATCTTGCTTCCTGGTTGAATGATAATGCAGTGGGCCAGAAAAACTCTACCAATGAGCAGAAACAGTTCTATGTAAGTGAATCACATTTATGTTGGGTGGTTCATTCGCATGAATTTAAATGCTGCACTTATAAACAGGCACAAAAACTACAATTAAAAGGAAAATAAAAGTGTGTAAACAGGAGAGATTAAAAACAAAGAGCTGAGAATCTGAGCTATCCAGAGTGCTGAACAACTGCTATGAACATTAATATTCATCAACAAAACTGTAAACAATAACAGTATTTAAAATGTGCTTTAAAATGTACATTTTACTGACAACATGGTATCCTATAGGTATGTTCACCTATAATAATATGGATCATGTATATGCTATACGAATATTACTGTGTGTGTGTGTGTGTGTGTGTGTATGCTATACAAAGCAGAAAGTTGTAAGGTTACTAAGAGTAATTTATTAAATGTTTCTCAGAGGTTTTTCTGTAACTTTATCTTAGCTATTAACAATACTCACCACCATATCAGATAACAGTCTAAAGAAAGAATAAACAACAAGGTCTGTATATTTCAATCACTTTCTGACCCTAAGTGTAATCCATTTATCTTCAGATAGGATGACACAAGCAGTGTACAGTGTGTTAGAATGGACTGTAGCGTTAGATATGCTTGCTGTGAAGTTTTCCTGTATTTCTGTCTTCTGCCACATACAGGCTAAAACATGAAACAATTATATTTCCATCAGTCAATGTGAGCTGTAGATTTATGGCCTTCTTCCTTCCACACAGAGAAAATGAAAAGATGAAAGATGCAGAAAAGATGAGGGTGACAGAAGATGACATTGATAAATTTAGAGAAATGGGAGGATTTTATTAGTGCGTTTGGTCTGATCTTCTGAATTCTCAGACAGTGAAGTGACAGAGACCAGAGATCTGAGACGCCAACGTCTGCAGTGACGTTCGTCTAATGATGTGACTTCAAGTCAAATCAAATTTTACTGTGTATAACTCATGATTTCACACATGCCTGTTCCTTTTATATTTAAACACATTTTTTCTCACGTTTTTTTTTAAGAGATAGTTTTCCAGTTTTTTCCATAATTTACCCACCCTCATTCCTGCCATTCCAAACCTGTATGACTTTTTCCTTATGAGAAACACAAAAGATTTTTGAAAGCACGCTGGTAACCAAACAACAATGTTACTTATTGACTTTAATTGTAAATTACATCAATTGGGTACAAAACGACTGAGACATTTTTCAAAGTAACGCTTGTTTTCCACAGAAGAAAAATGTCAAATCATTTTGGAATGACATGAGGAATAAATGGTGGAACATCCCCTTTAATTGTTCTCTATTTTGTCTTTTTTAAGGCACCATGCTCCTGTGAAGCACAACATTTAGTTATCCTGTATGTTTCTGCTGCAAAATTGAATTACAAAAATATTTAAATCAGTCCTATACAGTATAATTATGTACAGGAAAATCACCTAATGAGAAAAGACATAAGATTACAATCTACAAAAACAACAAAAAACATTGTACTGCTTAACCTTCCTTCCAAACACACAGTCTTACTAATGCGCTGAATAGTCCATGTGTGATGAACCCAAACTGTGTTTGACAGGCAGAGGCTATAGTTTCTAATCTGCCGGCTATGTTGTGACAAGCAGTAGGCGCTATTTTGGTTCACAAAGATGTGGAACGAAAGGACAGAGAAAAAATAACATGAGTCCCTCAAACTGAACTGAGTCGGGAACCGGTAAACCCTGTTTAATAGCGACGTAGAAACCGAGAGTTAAGACAAAAGATTATGAGCAGAACAGAACTCTCTGCTCAATCTAACACACATGTTTGTGGGCGAACGGTGTCGTAGCCTGAAGGCACAGACAACAACGCCATGTGAATAAGGTTTTCCACACAGACACCAAAATCTACTCAAATTTAAGAGAGAGGGGGGCTGAACTGACATGTATAGAAGGTGGTGTGTTTGGGAAGGGGGGTGGGAGGTGTTAAAGTTATAGAGGGAGGAAAGAGAGAGGTATAGATATGATCAGCATCAGAGCCACCTGTGGATTAACACAATTTACACCTCGGTTAAAGCGGGTCGTTCACCTCTGTGCCGCTCAAAGGAGGCCTTCAAAAAGCGAAGCCCTCAACATTCTCACTGCAAACCAAAACATAAACAGCAGATATATGAAAACACTGTGCAAATATTGTAATTAGATTTAAATGAAATAAGGTAATGAAATAGAAAGGGAGAATCTGATTTAGCTTTAGCACAAGCGTAGCATGAACAGTGTTTTGGAGTTTTGTTTCGTTCATGGGGAGTTCAGTCACTGATACTTTCATAGACACACTCCAGCTCTCTCGCTTTCATGTGACATCATAACTTAAAGGTACAGTTCACTCAAACGTTACAACATAACAACTCTGCAAGTGGAATTAAAGCTTCAGTCTTTATTTACTGTGACTATTGTGAAATGATAAGCGCATCATTTTACTTCATCACATCTGTGTTTCCTTCTGAGAAATAAACAACAACAAAAAACAAAGAATATGGCACAATATGTAGTTGAGTAATGATTACAGTGATTTTAGGTTTAATTTTTTTATTTTAAAACATTGTTACATTCAGTGATTCGGCACTAAACAATCAGTATTCAACTGAAACAAAAGGAAAATGTTGATATTGTAACATAAAATGTTACTTTAAAATTGTACCACACAGAGGCAGGATACACATAAGCTCACTGATGATGTGCCAGTGACCCACACGCTAAACATACAATTGAAACAAAGTTGCTTTTGGCCCCTTTTTCACTCCTGTACAATGCGAGAATGAGGCGAGTGCTGACTGTTGGGCTTACTACTGACCGTGTGTGTGTGTGTGTGTGTGAGTGTGTGTGTGACTGAGCACTGTTGTACAGTCCTACGTGAACAAATGTGGCAGAGAAACACAGTACAGGCCTGAGGAACAAATCAAGAGCTTCCGTGAAAAGGTAAAACAAATTTAATTTTATTTAGTTACTGGCTATAAACATGAGGATCGTAAAATGTATGAGTACAAAAATTGAGAAACTTAGACATATTTGACTTGAGTATTCAACATAATACTGTTTTACGTATTTTTGGCATTTAAAATAATATATTTGACAAAACTTGTAATGTTTATAAATTACAAGATATATACTTTATAAATTACTGAGATAGCAAACACTCTAAGAGCAAAATAACTTACACTTCAGAGTCAGTCCTTTTAAAACATGCTTTGAAACGCTAGAGAAAGTAAGTAAATAGTATGTGTTTGTGTAAAGTTTGGCTATACTGTTTGTGTATGTTAAAAACTGTCCTTAAAGATACAAGGAAACATGTAGGAAAACTCTTGAAACAGTCTTTAATATTTGATGTCATAAATCAGGCAATTTATTTTATCTTTGTGGGAAATGAGTTTTTGATAACTATCATTATCTTAATATAAAAACTGTTTGTGTGTTTTCAGCTGTGTTTAAGTCTTATACACGTGAATACTAACTTGGGCAAGCATTACTGCAGCACTAATACATTTAAATAATCTCATGTATAGCTTACTAAACATTCTTATTATACTGTAGCTTACCATTTTATTCACTGTTTAAAAACTTCTGCACATCAACTTTTTTTGTTAAAGCAGGGATTTAATAACCAGGGACGTGTGTGTCAAGACAAGACACTCAAGCGTTCAAGTTTCAGTATTTTCACTCCAAAATCTTCTGTATGTTTTATGTGCTTACTTTACTGCCACCTAGTGTCTATTTATGTCTATTTTCCTGGTGTCGCAGAAGTCCCTGGTCGCCTGATACATTAGACGTTATGGTACAACTTATCCTTTGCCTTTTTTTAAACGTGCCTTTTTGTTAAACATAAGTGGTTTATTCAAATGTTTCTTTAAAAACACACTGATCCAAAAAAATGTTCAAATGATACATTTTCTTTTTAATAACTTTTTGTCTGTTTTTTTGCAACAGACTGTAAACTTCATACACATGCATAACTGGAGTGTCTGGAAAACATGAACAAACTTCGCTGCTGTCAGTAAGTGTCGAACAATAACAAGAGTATTACTGTTAAACACACTGTCACCTTAAACACAGACTGTATGTGAGAAAAGAAAAAAGTTTAAAACAGAGTCAAAACAGATTTTAAACAGGGTCACAGATTATAACAGGGTCACCGGGTCAGGGAGTTTTAATATCACATTTGATATCACGAGATTTAAACACATGCAATAGTTTACAAATATTTAGATTTAGACTTGAATTCAATAATTAGCATATAAACAAACTTCTAACAAATAACAATTGCTAAGCCACATATTGACAAACATAGGTAAACACACTTTTAATTTAGAGCATTAATGAAAACAGATGTAAAAAAAAAACGGTATTTACTTTCCTAGCTTATAGCTAGCTTTACCTTCCTTGTGAAAACAGTGATCAAATCATGTTTGCCTTCTCCCAT
This sequence comes from Yasuhikotakia modesta, assembly GCA_036877545.1. NCBI lineage: Eukaryota > Metazoa > Chordata > Actinopteri > Cypriniformes > Botiidae > Yasuhikotakia > Yasuhikotakia modesta. Next base: position 144,574 of record JBAJNP010000071.1, on the reverse strand, counting down.
CCCATCCCATCACACAGTGAAATGTTTACATTTAAAACCCAAACGTAACGTGAGCAAGACTTTCTCGTTGCATAACCTTGAGTAATATTTGGTTTTGATGAAAAAAACGGACTGAAAAGAACAGATTGTGCCAAACACAATCATCTCTTCAGTGTTTGCTTGAGTCCAGAGATCCACTATTGATTTTTGTTTGAATTTTACACGTATGTGGGTTGTTATACATCTCTCTGTATAACAGCTACTTTAACCTAAGTAACAGTCAATAAACTGTCAGCTGTGTGGTGACATAAGCGTCTGTAATGGTGGGAGAGGTACAGCGGGTTTGGATCTTATGCTGTTGCTTTCACACACTGCTTGGCTGCCCACATAAAAAGCTGCTGTTGATAAAGTGTGATTTCTTTTATTCCTTCTTATGAGATGTTACACTAGAGGTATTAAATACAGAAAAGCCTGAGAGCCCCGGTCCAATTACCAGATTAAGTGACGCGAATATCAAGTGTCAAGAAAACAAGTAAATTTCATATTAGTTTTTAACCAACAGATATTACAAAACTCAATGAAAACTCAATGTAAAACAGAGAAGCGCATGTTAATTCTGGTGTATCTACAGCAATGCAACTTCCTTTTAACACAACGTTCTTAAAGAACTAAGCTATTCTCCCTATAAGTTAAAGAGAACAGGTGCTAGTTTGTATACAGGGAACTGAAAGAGAGGCTACTCCACACCAGCGCATGTGAATCTGGGTTTTATTCTGTGCCAGTGTGGCCAGAACATTTCCAGGCACTGAAAACACAATCGCAGGCACAGGTCAGCCTCAGGTCATATGCGCAGTGTTTAACTCTAGCTGTTTTACATGTTTACCTACACAAAAGCAAAGCGCCACGGCACAAAGGCTCACAAAGTCACATATGAGTGGGACAATGATGTTTACCTGACGGGTGGTTCATTTCAATATTTGCAGTTTTATAGCTTAGGCCGTTTGGAGCTCTTTCAGAACGGATACATAAGCACTCGGCGTTAAGTTACGTCAGACTTTTGAAAATATTTAGTACTGGATGAAGTCCATAGGTCAGACTTTCCCATGACTACAGGTCTGTTTTTGCTTTTTTAACTATAAACTTTTAATGACAGCGCATTAAAAGTAGATTATTAAAAGGCACACTTTCTAACTAATGAAATTACAAGTTAGCAGATTGCACTGTATGATCTCAGCAAGTAAATGCAATGTACTCTGTACTGGCTCTTAGCAACAGTTCAGAAGTTAATTCCAGCCCACAGGTCCTGTTGTGTCTGTTGTGTTAATCAGTGTTTAGCTCAAAACATTTAGCATACCAAAGGTAGCTGGCTAAAAGCACGAGCTGTCTGCAGTACTGCAACATTGTTTTTTAAGCCATCAAATCAAAGGTAAAACAAACTGCAATTTGTTTCCTTATGTTTGAATTATTATTGCTTTGCATTATTCTTATTTAACTGCAATAGTTTGCAAAAACCATAAACTTTGGACAATTTAACTTATGAAAACAGGTTAAGCAATTCTTCAGCTATTTCAAATAAGTTACACTTATTTATACAAAAACTTTTAAACTAAACATAACTTTAAAAACATTAATTTAATGTGTACAAGTCTGTAAAGTGGTTCAATAACTATCTAATCTAATCTGCACACATTTTAGTTGTAAAGTTTATAAAACAGCTAATGCATTATTTTGTCATTTGAACCTATTTTATAGTTCAGAACTGATATTTTTACTCCTCTTTTTTACAACAACTGACATTAATGTTGCAGCCCATCAGTGGTGATGGTACTTACGGATGTTGATGTTTGTGTTTAAGAGAGGAAACCGGCTGTGCAGACATGACTATGGTTTGTCTGACTGATTTTGAAGAGTACGCTAAACAACATCTCCCCAAATCCACATGGGACTTTTACGCAGCCGGAGCTGACGAGTGTTACACACGGGACGACAACCTGCTGGCTTTTAAACGGTAGCAGCGCGTTTGTTTAACATGTCTATCAGAGACATTTGTGTGCCAGTCTCCTATAACAAAACTAATACAATATGAAAACGTCAAAACAATAACTAATCGACTTTTTCAGCATCCGCTTGAGGCCACGGATCTTACGGGACGTGTCGGTCAGTGACACTAGGACTACGGTGTTGGGAACGGAGATAAACTTCCCTGTGGGTATTGCACCCACGGCTTTCCACTGCCTTGCGTACCATGAGGGCGAGCTGGCCACAGCGAGAGGTGAAAGAAAAGCTTTAACAAGTTTGAGCGCAGAAATGCGCACTTTATTGTTTTAGTGCAAAGTAGCGCATTGGTTACATTGTGTCCTGTATGTACCACGCATGCGGTTCTGGCCGCTAGATGGAGACGTGGACTAAACAAAACGCATGCAAAGTCTTTCCATTCTGTTGTTCTGTCATGTCCAGCCACCGAAGCAGTAAACACCTGCTACATAACGAGCACGTACTCCACCTGCTCGGTGGAGGAGATCAGCGCGGCGGCACCCAACGGGTACCGCTGGTTCCAGCTGTACTTGTACCGTGATCGCGCGCTGTCGGAGCAGATTGTGCGCAGAGTGGAAGGGCTTGGTTACAAGGCTCTGGTGCTAACCGTGGATGTGCCCTATACTGGTAAACGGCGCAATGACATACGCAACCAGTTTAAACTCCCACCTCACCTGAAGGTTAAGAACTTTGAAGGAATGTTCCAGGTAAAGCAATGTTTTTATTTACTGTTTATATTATTTATTTACCACCAAACAAATACTCTATAAACATACACACKTWSTGTTTCTGGTCGTTTAAMACYTGTGTSTGTGTGTKTSTGTKTSTGKKYGTKT
>JBAJNP010000071.1:17058-141718 GCA_036877545.1 Yasuhikotakia modesta | reverse complement strand
TGTGTGTGTGTTTTATAAATATTTTATGTAGAATATGGAAAATAATATAAAAATTTAGTGTGAGTTTAGGAGATGGAACATTTATTGTATCAAAGCATGTCTTGGCTGAATGTTTGCGTATGTGCAAAGTTTCATCGCATTTCTGCATGCGTTTCTCTGGCTGTCTGCGCAGGTGCATGAAGGCTGCCGTGAGGAATACGGTATCCCAGCCAACACATTAGACCCTTCAATCTGTTGGAAAGATGTAAGCTGGCTCCAGTCTCTAACACAGCTGCCTATAATCATCAAGGGAATCCTCACCAAAGAAGATGCCAGGCTGGCTGTAGACCACAAGGTCCACGGCATAATTGTGTCGAATCACGGGGGCCGACAGCTGGACGGAGGGCCGGCAGCGGTAAGGAACTCTTGATGTCTCTGGGTTCTAGATAACTTCACACCATCCAGAATTGTTACACAATGTCCTTACATGTCACACAGATAGATTGTCTGCCTGAGATAGTGGAAGCTGTTCAGGGTCGCGTTGAGGTCTACATGGACGGCGGGATCCGCACGGGAAGCGACGTGCTGAAGGCTGTAGCCTTGGGAGCCAGATGCGTGTTTATCGGAAGACCAGCAATCTGGGGCCTCACGTACAAGGTAACAAAGCGGGAATCTGTCTTGTGTGTTTTTCCATGTTTGGTTTAGCTTTCTGTCTGTTGAAAAACGTTCCAAATGGCCATCAGCGTTTGTTGAATACACGTTGGTGTGTGATGAGATATTTATGAGATAAAACATCTTGTTTTGTCCAGGGAGAAGAAGGAGTGAAAGAGGTTCTGCAAATTCTACACGATGAGTTCCGTTTATCTATGGCCTTATCAGGTTGGTTCTCAGTACCTTGTTTTAAAATACCAGCGGGATGCTGGTTAATTACACAGCAGAATAATACTGATAAACATCAGGTTCTGACGCCCTTGAGTCAACCTCAAACTGCCTCTTATTCTTTTAGGCTGCAGAAATGTTGCAGAAATCAACAGGAGCCTCATTCAGTTCTCCAAACTTTGAATAGCAAAAAGCGCTGCTGGAGTTTACAACACTACAATGACCTAACATGTTAAAATGTATTCAAAGAATTATATAAACCCACTGTAGCTTGACGGTACCTCACTGCAGGAATGAGATCTTTGCAAATGTTCACAGTAAATTGAGGCAATTACTTACCACAGTGTTGTTAAGATCAGTAAGCCATAACTATGCAAATAAAATGTGGTTAATCTGATTATTTAACTGATTGCATTTTTTGATGTGATGTATGTAAAAAACAGGCTATGCTAATACTGTAGATGGTGGACCTGGTGTTTAAAGTGCAAGTGCAAAGGTTGAAGGTTTAACTGGGATGTAACAAAGAAGGATAATTATCATAGTGGTTTAAAAGGGGGTTTTGTTTAGATGACCACTAAAAAAAGTTTCAGTCAGCATTGAGAAGTTTCAGTTAAAAGATATTTCCATTTAAATTAAAGGGAAAGTGTTATATGTTTTTAGCTTATAATTGATTGTGTTATTTTGTAATTGGGCTAAAGATAATAACTGATGTTTGTGTTAATTCAGTAACACCATAATATTTGTGTGGAAAATATGTAAAGCTGTTGCTAAATTAGGTGAACCACTGGTTTTTCACTGGACCCAGACTGGAGTTTGTTTACTCGCTATATTCACACAGGTGTAAGATTTTCTCCCTCATCATGTTGTTCTGTGAGGTTTCAAACCTGAGGGTCTTTAAAACAGCGTACACCCCTTAACAGTCCTATTTGTATAATGCTAAACCAGCACTTATACAATGCAAACTTATTTTAGTCTTTCCCTCTTCACACCGGTTATGGGTTCATCTCATGCATCAAACACAACATCTCAGTTCAGAGAGGAAAGCAGAGACTTGAAAAGCTCAAGCCTATTAAAAGTAACATGTCAAAAAAGGAAGACAGAACATTTTGAAACAACATGCATGTATGTGTCTGAGAGAGAAGTGACACAGGAAGTCAGTGAGGTTGTGGTGAATGGCTCTGCACACACGTTTGTGTTAACCGACTGCGATCACAGTTTCATGCTTTTGAAACCTCCAGAGAAAGCACCACATCTCGGTAAGCTTCTTCTATTTATGCGTTTTCCATCTTTTCCATTTGTAAGCTAAATGTATGTGTGTCGGTTCTCTGGTAACGGTGAGTTACAGTAACACACTCAATAACGGTTCTGTGGAGTAAATTTAACATGTAGTTTTGGTTAATCTACCAAACAGGTTTGAGATGTTAACTGCTTCACATTCGACATACACGCATATAGAGAACAACCCGTGTGTTAGCAACTGACCTATTTGTTTTGTTGCAAACAGATTTCAGATGAGTTAACTACTTTTTTCTGACCTTATACTGGCACGACGCTTTATAACTGCTGTTCCTACAGATTTGAATAATAGCTATATTTATTTCTTTCCTACTTCTTCTGTCAGAAGTCATTTGTGGAAAGCAATCTGCAAGCTAGCAGACACAACAATTATGGGGTAAGTTTTGACTGTTTCATTGCATCATAAGCTGTTGAAGAGTGGATTTATGTTGTATTGCCACAGCAGTCAATCACTAACTGATTTTAAACTGATCATTTTTAAAAGTGGTAGATCTTTTATTCCAAAACTCATACATTTATCCACACTCTTAAATAAATGACCATATTGGACTTACTGTAAAATAGCTAAAATTAAAACATTTATTGCACTCCTTTTTCCATTTATTTTTCCTTTTCACAGGCTATACTGTAGTCAGCAAAATATTTTAGCAGCTATTTGAGGGACAGTAAAAGTAGAATTGATGAACAAATGTTTGATAACTAATGTTCAATGCTAAACTAAAATGTAAGACACTGAAGTAAATGCTGATGCGTTGTTATATAAGGATTGCTGACCCATTGCTGATTTGTGAGAAATACGAAATTAGTTTAAAACGTTCTCTGTTGAGAAACTTTGTAGACTTCTCTATTGTCTTGTTTTAGAAACAGTGGAGAGGAAGGAAAATTTCGAAGACTTTCACGAATAGGCAGCAGAACACAAAGAGAACCTCCACGACCGCCTCCTCAAACACCAGCCCCCCCAAGACCAGCTGAGACCATTCCAGAACCGGCACCAAAACCTCCAGAGCCTGCACGAAAACCATTAGCAATCCCCCCAAAACCACCAGTAGCCCAAAAACCCAGTGCCCCTCCCAAGCCACAAATACAAGTGTTCAACTGCACAGAGCATGGAGCCGTTATACTCAAAGTAAGACACGTTAAAAGGCTGTTACTAATATAACTGGGCAACCCCAAATTTTGTTTACTACTTTAGGACTGTATTTGTATACTACGTTGTAAACAATACAAAAAATTTGCCTTGTGCTAGGGACTAGATCATTTTCGTTGCGATGACACGCTATGTGATGTCACTTTGGTGCCTGGTGACAGCAGTGAAACCTTCCCAGTACACAGAGTCATCATGGCTTCGGCTAGTGACTACTTCAAAGCCATGTTCACAGGTGAGTCCAACTGAATCCAGAAGCACAACTATCTTCAACTATAATTAGCATTATATTATCCATTTAACAGTTTTTCCAAAGCAATCTACACTTAAGCTACAATAAGTATAGCTTAAGTACACTTAAAATATAGCTTAAGTACGCTTAAGTGAATTTAATGGAACTCAAATGCATATTTTGGCAATGCTAACATTCTGCTGATGGTTGAAAAAACACAAAGGCTATCAAAGAATATTAAAGACTTTTAATATAAAAAATATTAAAGGTTTTGAATGCTCCCTAGGTTTAAATGTACATCAATATATGTTCTTACATCTGCTGTTTTTGGATAAATCATTTGAATCTAAATCATGTGCTTAATGACTTCCATGCAAAACATGGATCTGTACTTGCATTCTGCTTCATAATATAGTTAGCAAACAAAAAAATAGAAAAGACACCATTTCCTGTTTGCAATTTTAGAAGACATCATCAATCTCATTGCATTTTCTTCTCATGCATTGGCAGGAGGCATGAAGGAACAGGAGCTAAAGGAGATCAAACTCCATGGCATAAGCACTGTAGGTCTGAAAAACATCATTGAGTTCATCTACACATCTAGTCTAAGCCTGAGTCTTGGGACCCTTCAGGACACCCTAGAAGCAGCGAGTTTCCTCCAGGTGCTTCCCGTTCTCAGCTTCTGCAATCAGCTTCTCAGCAGTGAGGTATGAACCCCTTAAGATGTGGTATTCATTCATCCTCTGCTTGATCTTCTGCAATTGTTCATCTATGCATAACCTGAGCTTCTAAAGAACTGAGATCTTTTTTCCATGGCAGATCACTATAGAAAACTGTGTGGAAGTTGAGCGCATTGCCAAAGATCTTCTCCTGGAGGATGTCCAAAGACATGTCCACACATTTGTGTGTGAGAACTTTTCTGATCTGGTGCAGAGCGGTCGCATCCTGCAGTTGTCTGAAGCAAGCGTGACGTCTGCTCTCTCCAGTGATTCCTTGACTGGTTTCTCTGAGATGGAGCTATATCGCATCGCCCGCACTTGGCTGTCCCATAAACCCAACGAGCGTCGGTCCGCTGCTTACTCCCTGATGCGCCACATCCGCTTCCCTTTGATGTCCCCTGCTGAACTTCTCCAGATCTCCCAGGAAGACCAGACAGAGGAAGGAGCAAACAGGGAAAAGGAGGAAGAAGAGTCCTTCATGCGCTCAAACACAGCCTGCGTCAACCTTCTTCTGGAGGCCAGCAACTATCAGATGTTACCCTTCCTCCAGCCCACACTGCAGACAGAACGGACTCGGATTCGATCCGATTCCACCCACCTGGTGGTTCTGGGTGGTGTGATGAGGCAGCAGCTAGTGGTGAGCAAAGAGCTCAGGCTGTATGATGAGGAGGGTGAAGGCACCTGGAGAACCCTTCAACCCATGGAGGTGCCACGTTACCAACATGGAGTGGCCCTGCTTGGCGGGTTCCTTTACATTGTGGGAGGTCAGAGCACCTATGACACCAAAGGTAAGACCGCTGTGGACAGTGCGTACAGGTACGATCCTCGCTTTGACCGCTGGTTGCAGGTGGCTCCTCTGAATGAGAAGAGGACGTTCTTTCATCTGAGTGCTCTGAAAGGGAAGCTGTACGCTGTTGGAGGAAGAAATGCCACTGGTGAGATTGGTAAGGAGGACATGTTTTATCAATTACCACTTTAATGAATCTCTGTACTAAATGTTCTGTCTTGAAAATGTTCTTGTGAAACCAGAACTGTCTGTTCCTCAGATTCTGTGGAGTGCTACAACTTGAACAAGAATGAGTGGTCTTTTGTTTCACCAATGAGTGAACCTCACTATGGGCATGCAGGCACAGTACACGGAGGTTTTATGTATGTGTCAGGTAATAATTTATTCCCATATCTTAAAAAGATAAACTCATGATGAAAATGACAAAAATATATAGTACAGATCTGAATGTGACATCACGCCTAGCAAGTGAGAACAGGTTTTGTAAACTAATTAAAACCGCCCCACAAAAGTGTACTTATCTGAGTGGCCTTAATCCACCACAGCTCTCTGCATGAGTCTAAAGAAAGCGCTAAACAAGAATTCTTTCATTACTCTTCCAAAAAATATAAAAACCTTTTGAGAAGGTCACCTAGCAACCTTGCGCCCTTCACCTAATGCTGAAGTTCCAGGAAATGACACATCGGACTGAAGTAGGTCAGACCACAGTTAGATAAAGACAGACATTGTCTGCTGTGTAACAGTGAAAATGTTTCTGTTTGTTCATACATTTTCAGTTATTATTCTGTTTTAAATATAGCAGTCAAAAATGTCTAAAAAAAGCATCAACGGGATAAAAAAACTAACATGGTTTTTGACATAAACATAGTCATTTAAAAAACTATATTTGTGGTAAAAAATAAACAAAAACCACACTTGAGTTGCTGCAAAGATAAACATGTAAGACTATAACATTTATATTTATGCATTTAGCAGATGTGTGCTGTTTAGGGGAGTCAGTAAACACTAAAGAACAACACTTATCAGGCAGGACATAAACAATGTCAATTCATTCATCAAGGAGCAGAGAAGAGCAGAAACGTATTTCTCCTTTCTGCCATCAGGTGGGATTACAAGAGACGCTTTCCAGAAGGAACTCCTGTGTTATGACCCTGTCAGAGATGTGTGGTACAGGCGAGAAGACATGACGGAGCTCCGTGGCCTCCACTGCATGTGCACCGTGGGCGACCGGCTGTACGTCATGGGCGGCAACCACTTCCGGGGTACAAATGACTATGACGATGTGCTGAGCTGTGAGTTCTACAGTCCTGCCACTGACCAGTGGACAGTGGTGGCGCCAATGCCCAGGGGTCAGAGTGATGTTGGGGTGGCCGTGTTTAAGGGAAGCATCTATGTGGTGGGTGGGTACTCCTGGAACAGCAGGTGTATGGTGGATATTGTGCAGTGTTATGACCCTGAGAAGGACGAATGGGAAAAGGTCTTCAACGTCCTGGAACCTCTTGGAGGTATTCGGGCCTGTACGATGACCGTTCATTGTCCGAAGGGTTCGGCAGATGAGGCTCAGATACAGGAGTGTCCGCTCTCAACATCCAGTAACTGAGGAACCTGAGCAGATGCTTTGATGTAGCTTTCAGCAGTAGAATTTGATATGTTAATTTTTACTTCACATTGCACTCTGAGCCTGAACAAGAGAAAACAATTTGCTTGTGAAAAGCTATTATTACATTTATTTGTTGAAGGGCATGAGTTTGTGCTAAAGCTTAAACGCCTCTCTCTTTCAGTGTCAAGTATGTGGGTCACAGTGATTAATGTTTCATCTCTAAATTATTCTGTTCTGTGTTCATCTGTTTTTAGCTCTAAGATGTACTGTATATGCATTGCAAACATAAAAGTTATAATAAAAGAGTTTATATTCAATGGATTTGTGTGGTATTTTTAATGTATTTTTTACATTCAGATTAAATTTCCTGCAGGGAACGTTCTAAGGATGTTGTCTCAAATGTTCTCTCAAAGTTATTAAAAACATTCTTGGAGTAATGTTAGTAGAATTTTTTAACATTTATTATATGTCAAAAAGTAATTTGCAAATAGACAATCATTATTAATTCCATTTTACACTTGAGTAACAATCACTCCAGTTGTTTGTATAATGTGTCCGTGTTGTTGTACAGAATTTGTCCTACTACCTTGACTGGCCCATTTTTCATGATAAGCCACAAATGCCAAAGAACAACTTTCCCAAGGTCTACAGAATACTTTCAATACAATAAATGTAAAAAACTAGTACAGAAAATTTTCTGTACTAATTTTACTTTCTGTAAAATTTTTAGTACAGAAAGGATCAATAAGTTTAAAACCAGATCATATTCAAGTCACTTCAAGTCAAAAATAAGTGAAGTAAACAACTTCTGATTCTGCATTTGAGATGTTTTCATCAACCAAAATGAAAGCATCAGTGCTAGTTGTTTGTAGTTGCAAAACAAAGTTCAAAGACCTTTTAAACATTTCTCATTATTTCTAATAACATTAAAGACTTTTAAATCACATTCAAATGATTTGACATCAACAGTGACTTTGTAGCAACAGGATCTTTGTACCAACAGGAAGTTTAAACAAAATAAGCAGAAATCTGCTGACTTAGACCTTGACAGTGTTTCTCATCGTCTATCTCCCGCCGCTGACACTGGGGTTGTCCTTGGCAGTATCAGGGCTTAAAGACACACCACCCTCCCGTACAAGTCCACCCGCTTTAAGACATTACAGTGGTTTCCGAGTCTTTACTCTGGAACATTCCGAGGGACATAATAGCCAGTGTTGGTCAGGAGTGGAGTGCTGGCGGCCATGTCTCTGGAGGGAGAAGTCTGTGTGGTGACTGGAGCATGTGGTTTTTTGGGAGAGAGGCTGGTTAGACTGTTGCTGGAAGAGGAGAAGCTTGTGGAGATCCGACTGCTGGACAGAAACATTCGATCTGAGCTAATTCAGTCCCTTGATGGTTAGTAACAATTTCCTGTTTTCTTGTTTATAGTGTTCATGTTAATTAAACAGATGCAAGCTGAGGGAAAATGAGGGATTTGTATTGACTTATATTGTATGTTTGCTGGTTTGGTTCCTCAGACTGTCGAGGAGACACTAAAGTGAGTGTGTATGAGGGGGACATCAGAGACCGAGAGCTGCTGAGAAGAGCCTGCAGGGGGGCTGCGCTTGTTTTCCACACTGCATCCCTCATTGATGTCACCGGAGCAACTGAATACAGTGAATTATATGGAGTCAATGTAAAAGGTGAGAGAAAAAAGATTGAATACCTTTTAAAATGCTAAAAGAATGCACTCTTTTTATTATGGTAAAGTCTATACATTAGACCATACTCATTTTAACATATAGGCTTTAGGACATACAAATTTTAATTGTGAGTACTATTTAGGGTGGATAGTATGCAAATTGGTATGCAGGGATATGAATATATTGATATATAAATAAATAAAATATATAAATATAAAAGGCAAAACAAATACTGGCATGTATAATGGTTTATTTTAATGATTTATTAACATTTTTTACATTACAGTAAAAAATGGGGAAAATAAAACATGCTATGTTGATGTGAAAATAGTAAATAATAATAAAATAATTTGAAGAAGAATGAAAACTGATTTAATATTTTATATATAAAATCAGTATCAGTAATATATATATATTTAAAAGCTGAGACAAACATACATTTTGATGCTGCTTTTGAATTTTAAATATGAATATTCAACCTATCTGTCCACGGCAGGAACACAGCTACTGATTGAGGCATGCATACAAGAGAATCTGGCCTCCTTCATTTACACCAGCAGCATTGAGGTTGCCGGTCCCAATTCTCGCGGTGAGCCAATCATCTACGGCGATGAGGAAACCCCTTACGCCTCCTGTCTCAAGTTCAGCTACAGCAAAACCAAGGAGGAGGCCGAGAAGATTTGCCTTCAGGCTAATGGGGAGTTGCTACGCAACGGAGGTCAACTGGCCACCTGCGCATTGAGGCCCATGTACATCTACGGAGAGGGCTGTCGCTTTACTTTGGGCCACATGAGGGACGGCATCCGCAACGGGAACTTGCTGCTGAGAACCTCGAGTCGTGAGGCAAAAGTGAATCCTGTGTATGCAGGAAACGTAGCTCTCGCACATCTACAAGCCGGGCGAGCCCTCAGGGATCCCCAAAAGAGGGCGGTGATGGGTGGAAACTTCTACTATATTTCTGATGACACCCCACCTGTCAGCTACTCTGATTTCAATTATGCTGTTCTCTCAACATTAGGCTTCGGGATACAGGACAGACATATTTTACCCCTTCCCCTTCTATATCTTCTGTCATTCTTTATGGAAATTCTGCAAGTTGTGCTCCGCCCCTTTTGGAGATTTACCCCGCCCTTAAACAGACAGCTGCTGACAATGTTAAACACACCCTTTAGTTTTTCATATCAAAAGGCACACAGAGATTTTGGATATACCCCTCGCTATGACTGGGAAGAGGCACGCAGGCGAACTACTGATTGGCTAGCGTCTGTTTTGCCTGTGGAAAGACAACGAACTTTAAATACATAAACAACAAGATTATGAAAAACGTGCTTCCTGTATTTCTCATCTCAGTTTACTGTTGTTGTCTATTTACCTTTTCTTTAGAGGCTTTAGAGTAGATATAAAATATATATCTTGTCCAATTTGGCATTAAGCACAAATATAATTAGTAAATAATGCATGCTTAACATAATAAAATATATCACTTGTAAATTATATATTGTGTTTTAAATTAAAAATAAACATCCATGCAAAGACTAAATTGCATTATTTATTCCAAGATACAACCTCTGATAACAAGGTCTTTCAAGTGGGACTGATTGTGTTAATTTCACTTTCTTTTCATACATTGTATTTAAAACTGAGTCCCACACTCTGCCAAAGGCCAGAGTCCAGCCTCTGGACAAACAATCAAACATTTCAACTCTGTGAGGTCATAGATTCACGACCAGCTGCAGGCCAGGGGACATAGATCAATTGTTTTTCTATAGCTTTGAGTCTCTGCTAGCTACAGTTGCTACCCAATGATCTCTGCATCACAAGACGGAATTAATGTCTCCCACATCTACATGCCAACATGGGTTATAAAAGCACACCAGGAGTGAAAGGAAAAGCTTAACAAAAGACCCTTCATCCTACTAAATCGGATATTGTAACATTTTCTCAGAAGTAGCCATTGTGTAACAGGTTGTGACTGACTATTAAGTGGATTTCAGACTTCTTTGGACCATCATTGCAATAACAAGCGCCAAGGATGCAGAACAAATAGGACAAATGTAAAGTGATTCTATTTCTTAACAGGAATCTAACCAGCAAAAACTCTTTACTTGTAAGTGAAGCCATGACTTGCCAATGGATAATCGTTTATGCCTATTTGTCTATGCGTGTCATTTCTGCTGTGGGTAAGTAGTCAGTAGACCAATGACTTTATTAAACTAATGCATTGTGTGAGATGACGTGGCTCAGACTTTGCACGTCATAACATGTTTTAATAAAGTTGACGTCCGTGTGATGTAATTATTTAATGCTGGTGACGTTACCAATAACAGAACATACAAATACTTTACCTCCAGGTTTACCAATGAACTCCAACACAGCGTATAATTTCACAACCACTGAAGAAACAACCCGAAACAAGTGTGCCGACTTCAACAACACCACCTGGCTGGAATACAGACAGGGCAACAAGCTCCAGGTCCAGTATCTGCTCCTGACGCGCAGGAACGCGGAGTGCGCCAGTCTGTTCACCCAGGACTGCATGAACCACACGCAGAAACACACCGCTTACTTTAACTCATCACTCCCCACCAAAGTCATCGTGCACGGATACAGGTGAAGCGTGTGACCACATCATATCTCCAGATCAAGAAATTATACACTTGTCTCATTTACTTGCTTGCTGCCTCTGTCAGGGCCCTGGGCAGTAAACCCTCCTGGGTGCACGGCTTGGCCCGGGCGCTACTGCGGGAGGAAGATGTGAACGTTCTGGTTGTGGACTGGGTCTACGGAGCATCTTTTGCATATAATCTAGTTGTAGAGAATTATAAAGAGGTGGCGGTGCAGATATCTGTTCTTATTAACCAGCTTACGGTAAGAACTTGTTTGCTTTCATTGGTTAGGACTGATGGGCAATATATAAACTAAGCCCATCATGTTTAACAATACAATATCAATATATATGGAAATAAAAAGCACAGTTTAAGGGAAACAGTTTAAAGTAATGTGACATTTACATTTTCCTTTTCAGAAATATGGAAGCACTCTGGAGTCTTTTCACTTCATTGGTGTGAGTCTCGGAGCACACGTGTCTGGATTTGTGGGGACCCTGTTCGAAGGCAAACTGGGTCGAATCACAGGTAATACAGACATTTAAGTCCTGGTAAAGTCATAGTTAATGTTATCTAGATAAGAGCAATAGGAACGGTAGACTAGTAAGTAGAACAAAGACCAACACTGCCAACACACTAAATGAGGCATTTAGACCAAAGCAGGGACAATGAGAGCACTCCAAAATTAACAATGATGAATTGTTCAGTCAAACAGCCATGAAAAAGAAAACAAGACCTTTTGACCAATCAAAATGTGTTCAGATATAATCATAGGTTGTGATCATATCATTAATCATAATGATATAATCATTAAAATGTACAGTATGCAGATTAAAAAAGTGATTTTTGAGTTCTTTGTCTGCAGGTCTGGACCCGGCAGGTCCAATGTTCAAGAGTGCTGATCCGTTTGACCGTCTGGACTCATCCGATGCTCTGTTTGTTGAGGCCATTCATACCGACTCTGACTGTAAGAAATGAATCTGCTAAAATAATCATATAGAGTTAAACTTATGATTTATGTAGATACACAGTCTAAAATTGTCCATCGTTCAATACAGAGTTAATGGACCAGGTCTTTTGACACTACGGCCATTTTGATTTATGATTTAACCAAATGGGTTTTTATAAGTATGCATCTGTGCTATTTATTGTTACCTTAAGTGAACTGAATAAATAACTCTCTCCACTGCAAGACTTTGGTATATCCATACCTGTCGGACACGTGGACTTCTTTTTAAATGGAGGCATGGATCAAACCGGCTGCGCACGGTCCAAGTTTGCTTCAAGTAAGTGTGAAACACAAGCTGACCAAACAATAACAAATAACTTTAACTCTCTTAAACTTGTAAAATACCTTTCATATTATGCACTGCACAGCACAACTGAAATAAAATGCTGGACAAACGCTATGCTACCTGAGAATCTGCCTGTGTTGTCAGTTCTGATCTACTTTCCAGTGTATGGCTATGTCATTTGTGACCACATGAGGGCGCTGCACGTCTACATGAGTGCTCTGAATGGATCCTGTCCGCTCCTTGGTTTTCCCTGCTCCAGCTATGAGGAATTCCTAGCAGGAAAGTGCATCGACTGTGAGGGAGCCTTCAACGGCACATGCCCTCAGATAGGTAATGCTGAGCAGGCTGAGTGATAACACTCAAATAATGGTGTTATTTAATAACTAAATGTAATATATAGACTTGGTGGAATAATGATTGAAATAATGCCCTTAATCCAATCACTGGTTTAGGTGAAAGTAAATTTTCTTAGTTGAAAAATTTCTTTGTCCTTTCACAAGTAGAAAGAAGTCGGGTCAGTTTTTAAATGACATTTGAATTCATATTTTAATTACATTTCTTATTTGTTCTCCAAGGCCTACGTCTGTGAAAATGTAAAGAACAAAGGAATTTGCATGAACACATAATTCTAATCTAATCTGGTTCTTATTCTTTGTTTAACCAGCCTTCGTTTTTCCAGCTTTCTTGTTCCAGGTGCTGAAAAATATCTGAAACAGATTATGTAACACAATGATAACATTGTCTTAGACAATGTACGTCAAAGACCTTTTTCTGTGGCACTGGGCAGCCCAATGTATTCATTATAATCTGTGTGTGTGTGTCTGTGTTTCAGGTTTATTAAAGAACAGCGGAATAACAGCGTCTCCCCTGCCGAATCAAGAGAAAGTTTATCTCCTGACCACCTCTGCGGCTCCTTATTGTGGTGTGTATACAAATTGTTAATTATAAAAAAAATTCACTTTTATAGTAACCACCAATATCAACCTTTGAATGCTCAGAATTTGAATTTATGAATGTCTCTTTAACTTTTGTGGCTTTAACTCTAACCCCCAGCACATCACATCCTCGTGGAGCTAAAAGTTTCTCCATTAGATAAGACAGCAGAAGTTCAGCTCACCCTGGTCTCCTCTGGTCTCCCTGAGACAGAGCTGAAACTCAAACTGTGTGTATTGTATTACTTTCATGTTTTACCATTTAAAATGATTTTAATGACTATTCATTTGTGAGCTACAGCCTGTTAATATTTATTTCTGTGTGTGAATTTCAGAAACACAGATGAAACCATATTTAAGAAGGTCACTGCACATCCTGAGTGTCTGTGTAAAATTGACTCAATGCAGCTTAAAAACACTGGAGCACGATTTTACAGACAAGGCAATATTCACTTCGATTATATATGCATCACCGAATTCCCTCAAAACAGGTATGAATACTCATCTATCTGAATGTTCAGACCTGTTACACTTTATACATGTATATGTGGAGGTTGCCTATAGTGTATATGCAGTACTGTATTTGTGTTTTATGCACAGGGGGATGTATCCGTTATGTGTGAGAAACATCAGCATTGGAAGAGGAGTTCTGTGGTCACATGATTTTGTCCAGGTGTGTTAAATGCACCATTAGCTTAAAAGAACTGATGCAGTTACCAGGTAACCAGCTTTTAAAGTCATAGGTTGGTGAGACTAAGCTACTCACTAGAATAACTCAACACACTAAAGCTTGAGGTGGAAACAAGAGGACTGAAGTATTTATTGTGTTTTCACAAAATTTAACATTTACAGTATGTAAAATACAATTTCTGATTGTTGTTAAACTACTTTTGCATGTACACTGTTCCACAAAGTGATTTCAAAGTGCCTGAATTTGAATGTTCAGTTTTGTTAGACAGCAACCAGTTACAGAAATGCGGTCGTTTAGAAAACGTTTCTTTACGTTATGCAAGTACCGGTTTATTTTCAGGCTTGTACAGTAAAATTAAAACTTTCATTCTGATGGGAGATTTTTCACTGTATCACTGTAGTAAAGTTGGAGTCTGTACATTTACAGTAAGAAATAAGTGTAATTGTTACTTTAAAATGACAGCGCTGGAGAAATAAATCATATTTTTAACACAGAGTTTAATACATAACAGTTGGCCCCATGAAAACACATGTTTGTAATATGGTCAGAAAACAGACCCAGTTGTTTGACAGCTAAATAAAATCCATGCATATTGTAGCATTTACTGATTTCTTGTTATTGTATGTATTGTATGCAGCATTTTATAATAAAACTGTAGATAAACCCTGAAGTGCTGTTAAACTAAATTAATTTGTTTTGTTAAACTTTATTTATTGTCCAGAGTGTTCAAAACACATTTAACCAACAAACATATGCCAATATAAATAAAAAAAGCCATGCTAAAATCACAACATTGTGGAATCATGTAACACAGTATCTGTCTGCTAAAATCTGTTTGATGAAGGTTTGTGAACATTATTTTAACCTGTCACTGCCCTAAACAAAACAAACACAATAGATGAATCTCAGTTCTGTGTTAATGTTGTCTTCAGTCAAATGATAACAGCAGAAAAAACAGCTTTAATGGTGATGAGATTCAATTCGGTTCTACGGCCTGGAATCCTATAGTTCAGGGGTGTCATTAGGAGCCAGTGGAGCGCATCCTCTTTGGAATCTCCTCGGAAAACCGCCTGGAGTATCACTTTCTGTTAAAATAATGGGTTAATTAGTCATTTACTATAAAAAACTTCACCTTTGAGGGCATCTGTAAATGGAGGTTTTGTCAAATATATTAAGTTATCATCTATGTAGTTTTGTTCCCAAGTATAGCTAAACAATTTTCTAAAACACACACACACACATAAAGGACTATTCTCTATTCTTAAAAACTCTATTCTTAAGTATTCTTATTAACTTTAACTCTTAAACTTACTAATATAATTATATTAGATATATAATATAACTGTTATCTTTTATTCTTATCATTTATATTCACTTTCAATGTAATGGCTACATGTGAATTATTGGCATTCCTTGCTTGCATTTATTAAATTTATTAGTCAAGGCCATAAATATAATCCAGGTCAAAACGCTAGATGATAAATGCATGCCCATATCACACTCGTTCTCTGACTGCATTCACTTAGTTAGTCTTAAAGGCAGGGTAGGAGATTTTAATAAGCTTTTATTAGTGTTTATGCTTTCTGATGTATATTAGTACACTTGTGCTGCTTCATGCATAACAGACCCCATCTTAAATCAGCCCCGCCCACCCCTCATTCTGTACTTACATGTGACTTAAGAAGTAGTGCTGTGTGTTAGCTGCAACACCCCAGTATTTACTTCAAATAATCCCTCTCATTCCCATAGTCCATTAAAGAGCCTGTCATGTCAGCAAAGTCCTCTAGAACCAAGCTGGTGGAGTCCTCACCAGGCATTTCCGTGTCTGAGGGCCAGTGCTGGTGTGAAGGTCTGGATGTATGGACCTTTCCCTGCTCTGGCTTCGAGGTTTTTGCCTGGTTCTGAGGTGCTGGATCAACCCCCACAATTGCAGAAGCTCCTTGGCTGCCTCTGGGAGGTGAGCTGGCACTGCCGCCCTCACTGCCCTGCGGGGAGGGGGCGAGAACGTGATAGAGGCTGGGTAAACGAATATCGAGGCGTACGCCGCTCTTGGCAAAGAGTTTGTCGTTGAGGGTGTAGAGTTTGTCAGCAATGTCACTTCCGAGCATGACGGAGAAGAGTCGGGCGATGTAGCGATCCTTGGAAAGCAGGAGGTAAAGCCTCCGTCGTCGCCAGGAAATATAACGGCACTTTGTCTCTGCGGTGAGCGTCACCTGAGGTCAGATAAGGTCAAAGTTCAGGGAAAGTTCAAAGGCATGTAAAGTTTCATGACAGTATGAACTGTACCATTACAAACTACAAAACACTTTATCATACCTGAAAGTTTCCCTCCTCTGTTGGTCTTAAGGACTCCCATTCTGGAGAGTCAAGAAACTGGTGAGGGAAGATATAATGAAGAAACTGACCTTCTAAGGAAACTCTGACCCTGTAAAGGAAATTAATGTCATCATTTCATTATTTGAAAACTGGGAGCTGCTAGAAACATAATTTCAGGAGCTTAGTACAACTCTTAGTAGAAGAACTGTATGTCTTACAGGTCTGTTATGGGACAAAAATAAACCTTCAGACCTGAATAACTCACCTGCCAGAAAGAAGGAAAGACAGCTGATCAATAGGCGTCTTTCCTTCCAAAGCATATATTTGCTCGGGCTCCAGAGAGAACACTTTGTTCTCGCTGGCAGCAGTGATTTCTTTAAAGACCTGCACAGGTACATCCAGCGGCAGATAGACTGCTGTGTAAAGTGCAGAAAGCTCCTCATTGGATAAACCGTCCTGCATCAGCCGAAAAACCAGATGACACACCTGGACCAAACACTGCAGCATCAGCAGCAGGTTCCAGAGGAACACGTCAAGGCCACACACCGTTAACCAGCCCCACAGAGCCAAACACAGGAAGGCAGGAACCAAAAAAACGAAAATGTACAGAGCCCCATATGCCCCACTGCCACCCATGTACCCCAGAAACATGATGGTGTTCCCCAGATGGTAGATGGCACCTTCTGTGTTGTTGGTCCATCCATCACAGAGTGTGTGATTATAAATTACATTGTCAAACAATACAGAGTCACCGCTACTCATGTTTCTGTCTCTGTGGTCTCCGATTCAGTCAAGACCAAAGTCAAAGCTATTTTGACTATGAAAAGTGGTGGATTGCAAGTCCAAGGTGTTAAAAACGTTGTTAGAAAGTATAAACCCAATCACATAAAACATAAAAATTGTTCCTCTCAGGCAACAGCTGTCTTACTGTTTGGTTAAAACTGCCAGAAACAGTTCATTATTCCATTCCAGAAAATTCCATATGCACCCACTTGTCTTACAATACCGGCCCAGTTCTGTTCTCTCGTCGACACTAAAGTAAAGACTGCTGGACCGTACGCAGCGGGACAGGCGGGGGGTATGGCCTGAGAAGGATAACCATGTTTGGAATTGAAACCCAAGGAGGAAAGAGCGACAGACAGAAAACAGACCCACTACTTAACATAACACAATGATGGCAAGGCAGAGTGATAACGATAACAAATGATAGTGAAGGAAGGTTTCACTGAAGTTCAGCAATCATTGTTCACAATTACAGTGTGAACTGTATTCTGGCTCTTCTGCGGTGGGCTCAGGCAGGTGGGCCGAGACTTAGAGAGCCATATTTCCACAATCTAGGAGAGAGGTGTCATATAACACTGTTTACCCCTTGCTTGGCCACTCTGGTTTGTAGTTTCACATAACTTTACCCTGTAATAGTTTAGCAGTGAGGTGTAGGACAGATTATGCTCTAAGTTGTGGAATAAAATAGTATTAGCATTCAGAAATTGGAGCTAATAAGCTAGATTGAGGAAAAAGCGTAACACAATTTAAAAAAGTGAAGGGTCTAAATGCTGTATGAATGTTTATGTGTGTGTGTGTGTTTGTACATATAGAGTGGACATCTTGTTCAACTTGACTAGCTGACATATCTGATTGCTGGAGTGCCACAGTTGCTATTCAGAGCTTAATCTTTGGCATTCATGCAGATGGAAATGTTCTCACATGCAGACTCTGTCTCAGTCCTGCCTGTGTGTGCTTTCTCACTGTGGTCGAGAACCCTGAAATCACAGCACAGACAACTTACAAGCAAGACAGGGAAGCAGTGCCAATAAACAAATGTTACAGTCCAAACTACATCAACACAGGAAGATAGGATGAGTTTAAAACATAAGCTTTCTGTCTACAGCATAAGAGTCATTTAAGAATTAAGTTACAATTATTATGTGGCTATAAAAACATGGTTTGTGTTCAGTTTGTTTTTGAACAGTGTTGTAAATGTATAAAACTGGCAAAACAGGCTAAACCAGATGACAAACCAAACCATTTGACACATTTGATCTCTGAAAAACAAACTGTTATGCACAACAAATTTATTATTTTAACTGCCCATATTTTGCATTACAATTACATAACACTATAATACTCACCATTAAAACTTTGCATGTTTGCAAGCATACAATATTTTCTTGAATGTGGATCTTATTGTTACCAGTATGTACAATCAATAACTGATAAGATATTTAAATGTTCTCTAATGTTCCATTTAACTTTATAGAACATTATAGAAACATCAGTATAACATTGTGTACAGCGGCTTTGAAACTGCATATTGTGCAAAACGCTACATACAAAAATATACTTGCTTTGACTCTGTAAACAAATACATGCAAGCAAGCATGTTGTTCCTGCACTTGTGTCACTGACTAACTATGCTTATGAACACATGCGATGGGTTGCATTTGTTCAGTGCAGGTGTACATGCAGAATGAAACAGCTTCTGCGGGAAGATCTCAGATTGGACTGTGCTGGGAACAGCAGCTCTATTTTAGGCCTGCATGCATAGTTAAATGCAGCTGTCACCAGCCAAACGCTGGCACAGAGAATTCCAAAGCAAAACCGGTAGGATGTGGAAAGCGAGACAGGCCACACTAGCCTACAATACATAATCCGTTTATACAGACAGCAAATAAAACTCGGTTTATGGAGAAACAGATACTAATTAGTCCATCAATCACTTAGCAATACGCATGTGCTACCTATTATTATTACTAGTATTATTTATTAGAGTAAATTACATTTGAAAACATCTATATTGATGCATTTTTATTAAAATTATGTATAAAATTAAACATTAAATCAGTATGTTAGATTAGACCCACAACCTTGGTGTATCAGTTACAATACAAGAACATAAACCAAAGAGGTTATATGAGGTAAATCCTTCAAATAGGAGGTGAACTACAAAAATAGACTAAGACTTAAAACATGTTGCATAGGATCTTTATTTATTTTATGCTGAAGTAACAATTACACATGAAAGAAAGTGACACAGGAAAGAAAATATATTCCTCTGAGAAACGTTTCAGCAGTTTTGCAGTGCATGTTCCCTCCACAGCGTAAAATTATAAATAAAAACAGAGAACACCAAGTCCCAACTCACACAGCCTTGCACAAACTGCAATAAGAAAATGGACACAATTACTAACATATTTTGGTGGACTCTAAAATCTAATAGCCTCAAGAGAAAGATAATTTTTTAAAATATGCATTTCATTAGACTTCTGAAATTCAAGGTTAGGGCACTACCAAGTTGACCACTAGGCAGTAATGCGGTAACAGACAAGAATGAGAGAATCAACATTAAGCATTGATATAGGAAGTATATTCTTCATATTCAACTTCTGCACTGACCCATTCGGAAACCTCAATACTTGCATACAACACAATACAACACATTACAGTATCTTGATTTGTATGTCATTGTCATAACAACTTACCATACACTCAATCTCATCATTACAGTGTTATATCTTAAACCCAAGAGCCCTCATGCATTCCTTGTGAGCTTCAATGAGGCTTGTGCAACTTTCTTCTCCCTTTTCGATTATGCTGCAACAGAGCCAGTAATGCATGTCACGTAATGCATTTAAACGAACAGCTAAACTAAGAGTTTAACTGCGTGCAACACTCTCACCAGGCATCTCTTGCTTTCTTGGTCTCAGGACAAGCACAACATGGTTTCAAAGGCTTCTTCTGCTCTGCTCCTTCTATTGCTGGTGTGTTTTCAACACTGGCTGCTGACAGACTCGACATTTCCTCTCTCAGTCTCTAACCTTGAAAATAATAGTTGATAACTGTTGGCTTGCCTTGAACTTATTACTGTAACACCTTGCAGCGTGTCTCAACTAGTCACCATTCATGTATTGCGTCACAACATGTTTTTTATTATTTTTCAACACGCTGCTTTAAAAATACATATTATATTAAACCAATAAGAAACAGATGCCTTATGCAATATTACATCTATTTTCTAAAAAAACATAATAATATGTATTGCTTTCATAGCGTTTGTTGTGCTTCGCTGCACTGTCGTACAGAAAATGAACTTAAAAGTCATTTATCACTTAAGCAACTATGAAATGAAAGCATTTAAAAGCAAATCTCACGGTTTGTACGTGATGCACATTTCCGCGTAACTCACTTGTGGCCCTTTATACACAAACTGTTGTTGTCAAACACGCGACAACCGAAACCGGAAGTTCCGGGTCATGAAGCGGAAACGCAAGATGAGAAGTAAAAGTTTGTCATTTTTAATCTAAACCACGTACGACCTGCAGGTAAATATACAACAACTTAACATTTTAACACGTTAAAGGATGAATAAGAAAAAGTTTATATTGTTTACAAAATTCAGGTTTGGTTTGAAGTTTTAAAAGTCTTAAACTAAAAGTGTTTTATTTGTTGCATGCTGATGTTTCTAGTTGTGCAATACTATTTAAATATATTTTAAAAAATATTAAAAAAGCGCAAAATATTGTCTTAAATCTTGGGAAGCTTAAACTTGTAAATAATAATTAAATGTAAGCATTTTGGCATTTATTGTTATTTTTGCATGTGTTGCAATGATCAGTGGTTAAAATACTTTACCTTTCTTGTACAGGCTTTAATCGTCTAATACTTTATGTTTATGTGGTTTAAATATTTTTGAACTTAAATCTTCTGGTTATGTCATTTTCTGAAGATATGCACTGTGTTGCCCATAAAAGCTGGGTGGCATATAGTACAGTACAGTACAGTACAGTATTGTTATTTATTAACATCTGATTTTGTGTCTGTGTTTCAGTAAAAACAGTACAGTAAAAACTTTATTGTGTAGCATTTTAATAAACCATCATCTCACTAAATTAAATAGTCAGTCATTAAATTATCCTACCATATGTTTTCTATTAATTTATTTGTTTTAAATTAAAGGTAATTCCCAAATAAATGTACAGTACTGTTAAAAATGATTGTGGAGCTAAATGTTTATAGTGCATTTTCTCTGTGTTTCTGCTGAGCTCTGCAAGGTGGAGCAAAAATAGCTGTTTAGTCATGACGTCAGTTTGTAGGCCAGCCCAGAAGGCCCACACAGACCATGAGTTCCCTCTGGAATTTCAAAAAGGCGTATAACTTTTTTGATTTATAAGTAATTTCTGTGCATAGCATGACTTTACTGTTTGTTGCTGTACAACAGCAATTTTACAAAAGCAAAACATAAAACATGAATTTTAAAACTTCACTGTACCAAGCTTATGCACAGAAATGCAGTATTATAAGCCTTCTGAATGCTATGAATTCATATAATTAATATAATAATTAGGTCATTTCTAGGTTAGATGAAGATTAGGTGACATGCTAAATTCTCCTTCCCTGACTTGTGTGTAGGTTAACTGTTTCCTGCCATGAATGCTTACAACCTTAAATGCTTAAATGGCATAACCCTGTTTTTTATACTAAACATGAGCACTGACTAGTGCACTGTTGTATGGCTGCAAATAAAATAATTCATATATTTATTAAATATGATATTATTGAATGTTTTTAACTGCAGTATGCTGTACTTTGGATTATATTGTTTTTGACAAAACCAGTAGCTGGCCATATTTCACCAGTGAGT
The DNA here is from genome assembly GCA_036877545.1 of Yasuhikotakia modesta. NCBI lineage: Eukaryota > Metazoa > Chordata > Actinopteri > Cypriniformes > Botiidae > Yasuhikotakia > Yasuhikotakia modesta. The sequence continues at coordinate 119,925 of JBAJNP010000071.1, read as the reverse complement.
TCTTGATATCTGAATGCAATGTGATATGTTGTGGCAATGAATGATAGTTTAGGTGTTTGTTTGCCTTCTGAGAATTTAAGATACCTGTTACATTACTTGCCACTTTGAAATTCAACACCTGTTTCTGACACTCATAAATCTTGCCTGTCAGCGACAACGCAATACAGTACAAAATACAGTATGGTATTTATTTGCTTGTAAATTGTATTATACCCTATTGCTAATTTTTTATATTTTTAAACAGGTTTACAAGCAAAACACAAAACCGGATTTTACAGATGTACCAAAGAAATATGACAGGAGTGAACTCTGGTAAACGCTAGGTAAATGTAGGTAATTTGGGGGTAAATTTGATTCAAAATGGCCTGCAAGATACCCACAGGTTCAGCCTATTCTGTAATAGTAAAATTATCTGTACATTCTTGTGTGTGTTCACTAAAAAGAATCTCTATGTCATAATCACCATCATTATCACATAATGAGAGTGTAAGTAATTCTATCACCTCCCATTGTCAGCCTTGGGTCGGTTCCTATCAGAACCATCTGTCTAGTTCAAATGACAATAGTTGTGATATTCAAAACCCGCTCGTGTCAAAGGACTGCTCCACAGTCCAGATGAGCTTGGCTGATGTGAGCATGAGGCACAGAGCCTGAATAGTTGATGAGGCAATAGTTAGTTTGACAGAGAGGAAAGAACAGAATCTCTTTCTCCGCTCTGAACGGAGCCAGAGAACTGTGATGGAAAATTACTCTGCGAGTTTATGCGTGTGTGCGTAAGAGAGAAGGAGAGGGAGGATGAGAGTCTGAGAGGACGACGAAGAAAAGAAAAGTGGATGAAATGGTCAGCATAAAAGAAAGTCCAGAAATAAAGTTGTCAGAGAGGCATGGTGAGAGAAGTTAAAGGGGCTTCGGTGATCGCAGTGCTTAGTCAGGGCCTGGATATGGAGAGCCACGCACCTGAGAATCACAGACGCTTCGGTTGGAGCGATTGGAGGAACTTACTGCTGCCGCAGCTGAACAGACGCTCGCTGTATGTCTACGGCAGTGAGGTGGCTGTGGAGAGGGAGTGTATCAGACAGAGACAGGAGGGTATATTTGTCATCCACCCCTTCAGTGCTTTAAGGTACCGTACCGTTATCTTGTAAAGAACTGTACTGTTCTGTACTAGCAGAATACAGTGTATTATGTTATAGTACAGTAGAGTACAGTACTGTACAGTACAGTATAGTGTAGTACAGTAAGGAATCACTGTTTCCATGTTTAACCTTGCTTAACCTTGCCTTTCCTCTTCTACTGTTTATTCTGACCCTAACATCTGAACTTAATCTAAATGTAGCTTTGTAGTGGCAAAATGTTAGATGCTGTTTGTGAGTTGTTTTGGATGTGTCTGCTAAATAAAAACATAAAAGTTAAGTTACAACATAGGAAAAAGCAATGTTTTATAACACTCTAACACTGTTTGTGTTATAAAATGTTTCTATAACACAAATAGTTGAGGTTGTTGCCACTTATTTTATTTAGACAAATATAACAATAAAATCTCTTCTATGAAATATCAAGCAAAGAGGTAGAGTAATGTTGCACTCATTCATGCAGGAGTTACTACATCATGTGTATGGTGGCCATAACTTTTCTGAATCTAATTGGGATCCCGATGGAGATTGCCTTTCTGGATGGGAACAGTGGAGTCGGGTGGGAAGGTTTCAACGTGTTTTCAGACACGCTGTTTCTGATTGACGTAGGACTGAACTTCCGAATGGGTATCATTAATGAGGACAGTGAGGTAAGGATTAGCCCTGGACATTAGAAACCTGACATGAATTCAACAACTAGATAAACCAGATAAGTTTCATTAATTAAACATAAATAATTAAACTAAATAAACTAATCTTGCCAAATACGTTTCCCAGGGAGCCATTCTTGATTTGAAAAGCATTCGACAACGATATTTAAAGAGCTGGTTTGTTCCGGATATGGTGGCAGCATTCCCAGTCGGATACATACTGCTTATTGCGGTACTGTGTTGTTTTTTATCATGCACATGTTGAATTGCAATGTTGTGAAGAGAAAGCAAGTCTGTCCTGTGCATTTCTTACTACAGGACCTGCAGTATCACAGTGATTCTCCATCATCTAAAGCCAATAAAATGATGCGCATCCTGATGTTCGTGAGAATCCTCAGTCTGGTCCGGCTGCTGCGTGTGTCCCGACTTGTTCGGTTTTTCAATGAGGTGGAGAGAGTAAGTAACTTAACTTAGTAACTTAGTCTCTATGTTTGAATGAGGCACTGATGAACAAATTATGATGCACATGTACAAAAATTGTTGGTTTTGACAAATATTTTCAAACTTGCTTTTTTAACTATTCTTTGCATTACTTTGCAGTTTTGTGAAATTATTTTATTGCAAATCGTCATTTTCATTTCTGTCATCATCTTATTTAGCACAAGGTCGTTTTTATTTTAATCCTCTGCTTTTTTAGGTTTCAAACGCTAACCTGGAGGTGGTGAGGATATTTCTGAGAATTCTGTCTTTATTTATGATGATTTTCTTGCTGTGTCACTGGAACGGCTGTATTCAGTATTTCGTACCCATGCTTGAGGAGTTTCCTGCAGACTGCTGGGTTAGAAGAGAGAATTTGATGGTATGACATCAGCACAAAATGTTATTTTAGAGCACAGTACTTTGGAACCAATGTCTTAACATCACTGTTTAACTGTTTGTTTAACCCTCAGAATGCCTCAGTAGGGGAGAAGTATTCATTCGGAGTGTTTCGGGCTCTGTCTCATATGACTGCGATATCATATGGTTCCTCTGAAACGCCAACAAGCAAGGAGTATACTTTTAATCAGACGATTTAGCAATAGAATCATTTTACCACAGCGTCACACTGTATATTTGATACCTCTTTTAAAGCCTGATGTTTTGTTTGGTTTAGATGATGTTGAGCTTTGGATTGTCATGACTAGCATTGTGTCTGGAGCTCTCATGTACACTGTTATGGTCGCCAACACTGCAGCTTTGATGACCGATGTGGACACGACAGCGAGAGCTTATAAGAACAAGGTGCAATACTAAACATACACCCTGTCATGCTAGCGTATAGCATATGCATTTTTCTGTTTTCCTTGCTTTCTTGCTTTCTCTTACACAGATGAATCACCTGGAGGATTACATGACCTTTATGAAGCTCCCCAAAGCCCTACGGATGCGCATTAGCAACTACTTTCAAGCCCGATATGCGGGGAAATGGTACGATGAAAAAGACGTCCTAAACTGGGTGTCTTCTTCTCTCAGAGAGGTACTGCTTAAAATTGGAATCGCTTACAGACCCAAGATATTAAAATTAGGGTTCTGTGGTTGTACAGTGTGTCTATGAGCTTTGAAGATATCTATTAATTTACTTCTAATATTTGACAAACGTCTCACTCTTTTGGGAAACTGGACCAAATTCTAGATGATCTGCTACAAAAAGTTCTATAATCAAATTCTTTTTCTGTCTACCACCTGCTTTCAGCTAGTTATAACATGATTTATGGCTTTAATGTAAATAAGACCTTTTTTTTCTACATAAAGACTTTTAAAAAGCTGCACTTGTTTTGCTTTCACGTGTGAAACCTTATCTAAACACTTGAATGATTCAATGAATGATAAATAATGAATGTCGATGATTTCGTTGTTTTTTAAGGAGATTTTGATGACCATGTGCTCGGGGTATGTGAGAAAAGTTCCTGTCTTCAAGAACCGTGGAATAAACTTCATCAACAACATTATTCAGGAACTTCAGTATGAGGTCTACCAGGAGGGTGACATTATCATCCGTCAGGACACGCCCGGTGACCGCATGTTCTTTATTGAGCACGGACAAGTCCTGGAGGAGAACGAGTTTTTCCAGAGGGAACTGTGTGATGGAGACTACTTTGGAGGTTTGACTCCAAATACAGACTCAATCAATGCAATGATTAAAGGTGGATTATGGTTTATTTAAACTACAGCTGCATGACTTGTATTTTCTTGCTATTTTTCAGAGTCGTGTCTCCTCACAAAAGAACGTCGCTCGGCCACAGTACAAGCTCAGACTACCTGTCAGCTCTTTTCCCTGTCAGTGGATCGATTCCATTGTGTTCTGAAAGACTTTCCTGAGATTAAGAAGGAGCTGGAGACATCCCAACAGGATAAAGACATTCTTATCATATTGGCAAACTAGCTTTAGCGTCAGCAATGCATTTGAATCTGTACAATTAACTTTCAAATGGGTTTAACAATGTACATATCAATGCATATATAAACGATTTGGACTATGCTCATGTACAGTTATGGGACAGCTGATTTATAACATTTATTTTTAGCAATACAATACATTACCTAGTTTTGAATGATGGTGTGTTATATTAAAGCCTTGATAATTTCACAATGCATGTTTAAATGTGACAGAAATCTCCTATCCTAGCACACAAACAGTCCCGGAGGCTAACCTATGTCTGTACTCATAGAGGTAATACGAAGTAGCTGGAAAATTACACCTCATCTCCATCTTCCCTGGGACCACATAGATGAAGACACCTGCACCAAGCCCCTCCTGCAACTTCCTCAGCATCCGATTGGCCAGATAGAGCCTCGCCTTACTCGGATCTTCCTCAATTGTGGCATAGATCTCAGGAGGAGGGTTTGGGATTTTCCACTCCAGGTCTACGATCAACTGGTGGATCCGAGCTTTGTCCAGCGAGGAAGGTGCGTCTCGGTAACAGGCCACCACATTATAATGTGCTTCCTCTGAAGAAACGGAGAAGACGTTTTCAGGCTGTTTGTAGACCTCTTTCCTCAATTCCTCATCTCCTTCTTTGGTATCTCCAGCTACTTCTGTCCAAGTGCCTGCAGGAGGATGTACCATGACAGCCCACCGTAGCCAGTCATAATTTTGCTCTAAAGTTTTTAGGATCTCAGACGCTTGTTCCTCTGGTGGGTTTCCACTTCTCTGAACCTCCAGGATCTGCTTTTTTACGTCTTCCTCAGCCTGTTCTCTAAAATATCCAGAGCAGCGCCCTCCAGTGGCCTTCATTTTCCTGTAGAGGGCGCTCATCTTATCTGACCAGGTCTTCATCAGGAGGGCCTGATCTCTGCCTATCAGAGAGGCTTCCACAAAAAGACAAACCAGGCCTGTACTTAGAACAAAATTAACCTGAAACATACAAAACGGGACTATTTTTAATGACAGTTTTATAATGCACAAATGATTATAATGTAAAATCTGCGGTTTTCATTGTGACTGTTTCATAAATAAATTAATAATACCAAACAAAATTTAGATACTAAAAGTTCCTAAAAAATTTGGTTAGATGGTAATAAAATACACAGGGGTGTTAATTGCTCTGTTTTGTTTGTGACCTTTTGTTTTGAACTTTTAAGAGCTCTGCTCTACACTTTTAATGGAAGTATGTGACCAAATGAACTCTATTGTATATATTAAAACTGTAAACTCCATCTTAATGTTTGTCTCCTGTTTTTAGCAGATGCATTCATCCAAAGTCACAATACATCACAACACACAATATTTTATCAGTATTTATGTGTTCCTTTGGAATCGAACCCATGACCTTGGTGTTGCTAGCACAATGCTTAACTAGTTGAGTTATAAGATCATAATGCTCCGTAATGTACAATTTTAACATCTAGACATGTAGTGGATTGTATTTGCTTATTTACTAAGCATTTTTTTACAACTATACAGTCTTACCTTTACACAAAACTCTTTCATTTCCCAGCGTTTGGGTTTACGGTTCTGAATGAGTTCCTCCAGCAGGGTAGGCTGATCCGTGAGAGCCGATATACCCATCATACGATTATAAAGGGCTATCAGCTGCCTCTCTAGACGATATTCCCGAACATAGCTCAGAAACACTTCTTTCTCCTTTTTAGTGAACTGTGGCTGAGCTCTAATAGCGGCTCCAAGCTGACTGTACACTGTAATCAGGTCATCTTCTAAATGATGGACCTCATGATCTTTCAGCAGGCCTGGTCCAAACGAGCCAAGCTCATTGTCTATCTGGTCCAAATTTTTCTTTACTTGGTCTACGTCCTCTGCTGAGGCGCTGTCAGTAAGAAAAGCACATACGCTTTCGACCAAGACTCGCATTGTCTGCATGAATCCCACAGGTTCCAGAACTTTACCAAAAAGTGACATGATTTCTGCAGAAGATCTGAGTCTGAGCTGGAGGAAATTTAAACAGTTTTACATTTCAATCATATATAATCTAGAAGGCTGATAATGTAAGATTTGTTGAAGGTTAGAGACTCACCCAAGCACTTGATGTGTGGAAAGTGTGTGAAGTGACCTTGGCTTTGGAGCCTCGTTTTATACACCTGTGCTAGAGTAAATATCAGTCTGATAACAGTTGTGTCCTCCAGTTCCTGTCCGTTGTCCTTGAGTCAGCAAACACATGTGGACCTTCAAGGAGAACATTTCATTGTGTTAAATGATTCTTTAAGTTACTCTTGCAAATGCAGATTTAGAGAAACAAATATTACATAGAAATGCTGATGTATTTAAATTAATGGGTTAACTCACTTCATATAACTATAACCAGTCCAATAAAAGAGGAATGCAAAAAACTGTACCTTTTGGTATCAAGGCACACAGAAATGAATCAAAGAATACAGAAAATACTGTGTTGATAAAAAGACAGACAACTGGGCAGATAATGAGATGGAAAATCTTACAATACTGCTGTGTCTTTAAAGTCTGGGCCACTGTAAGAGGTCAACTGGTTGTGCTTTCAGACATTGATATATCATTGGTCAATGAATTGTTGATTGAAACCATTTTACTGCTTAGGAACCTGCTAAACAATTTTTGTTAACCTTCACTTTCTGGAGAACCATAACTATAACGAGTTATGCTTCAATTTTGCCCCATGCCATCAAACATCCAGTAGGTGGCAGTAATGAGCCTCACTGCGTTCAGTTCCACTCATAATATACCAAGAAGGACCCGGATGTTCCGCCAAATTTGAAAGTGTGCGGCGATTTATGTTTATATTACGGTTTGTGAATTTGCTTTATTTTTGAGGTATTGTACGTTTTAACTTATTGTAGTTGTGTGTTTTTGATCTGAAATGTGCTAAACAGTAGCTATCATATCAGTGTTTTGTTACTGTCGTTACTTAGTTATCGTGTTGTGATGGACTATCCCAAACAGACACAGATGTTTCTTTATGACTTTACATAATAGATTATTGACCTATTTAGACTACATAAAACGCTATATAAAAATTAGATTTGTTATTTTTATTAAAACTATGCCTGTCTTTATCTTTTAGTAAAATTGAGAGGCATTCAGTATGAACCCTTCAGAGCGATTCTTCGCGAAGCTGCGGAAACTGACGGTGTATCTAGAGACTGAGAGCCACAATCTTCTGCATGCAAGTCAAAACCTGAAGGAGGACGATGGTAAACAAACAACATGATGCAGTTCATTTAACATTTAATATCCAAAGCTATGCGTTCATTCACTCTCATTTGTGGCTTTATGCAGAAGACGAAGAGAACGGGGCTCAAGCACTTTACCAGCTACACTCCGAAGTCAGACAACTGAAAGTATGTGTGTGTGTGTGTGTGTGTTTATATATGCTGCGTGTTTGTATTTAACACAACTTTATTTAACACTAGTTTGTGACATTAATATGCGCAGCGTCAGGTTCAGGATCAGCTGGCGACACATGATGGTGCGACGACTGAACTGAGGACCTTCATCAGAAGATGTCTGGTGCTGAAGCAGAGGACCACAGAAGACATTGACAGACTGAAGAAACATTATGAGAAATATGGCTACAGACCACGAAAAACAGTACAGGAAAATACAGGTGAATGTTTGAGAAGATTATTATTGTTTATGTTCAAGTGTAGATCTTGCTACATTTTGTTTATTTTAACTGAAGAAATAAGTGGGACAACAAGACAATGTTGTTATGCTGTTTGGTGTTATTTATACACTTTTCTGTGGTTGCTCAATGTTCTAGTGATGGACAGCGCAAAAGAGGAAGAGGAAGTGGAAAAGAAAGAGCAGGAACATACAGATGCACTACAGGAAGATGAAGAGATGGGACAAGATGCTCCGCGATCTGAGACACCTGAGAAGATGCCAATACCTTCTGATGACCATCTGAGGACCCCAAAGCTCTCAGATTTTGGTCTGTCTGCACTTCATTTTCAGAGAGTTCTCAGTGAAGCCAAACTGCCCCCAGATGTTTCTCCTGCTCCAGCTGTGGCTCTTTCTCCACCACCGTTTGTCATGAACATGCAGCCACCACAGCCCAAAACACCCAAGTGCTCGCTGAGTATGGATGAAGATGCTCCCACACCACAGCTGGAGGACTTTGGGATCTCTGAATATACCATGTGCTGGAACAATGATTTTACCATGGATCTGTTTAACAAGAAACCACCAAAGAAAAGCAGGTATGTGTATCTTACAGCAGCTTGATGTGTTTGCTTTGGCAATGTATTTGTATAGCGCTCGCAACACTAAAGTAAAGGGTTAAATGCTAAAAAAATACTGCTAATAATTATTAATGCTAATAATCGCTTCTGCCAAAGTCATAAATGCAAATCTTTAGCATTGTAAAAACACAACACAGCTTCATAGAAGAATGTAAAGATGCTTTTTAAAGAGTCGTTAAATGATAGTTAGCTAGAATGCTACAGGTGTTTTAACTTCACAAAGTGAAATAGAGCTATAATCATGTTGACAGTTGTTCTTTAGTGTAAATATATCAAGTATTGTGTCTTTTACAGTGAAACAACAGAGAATTCCCACAAACCCCCTCACGGTTTCTCCAGTCTGTCCTCTGTCCCTAACAAAGGTGTTATTTATGGTAAATCAGTCATACTGTTGGTTTATTCTTTTAATTAGGCGAGTATGTAGACAAAAATGTTTTTCTTCCAAGTTTTACCTCTTTGATGCATGTTTAAATCTTCCAGAGAGTATAGAATCCCCGGAGACTCCTGTGTTTTGCACCCCAGGACTTAAGATTGAGAAACCCAGGGTTCTGTCTTCTCTACAAGTGGATGGACAGATTAATTTCGAATCCCCTCCTCGCCTTAATAACGGTCCTTCTACCCCAGAGCCCCCTGCATTTGAGACACCCTTTATCAGCAAGCTCCTAAAAAAGGTACATCTACCACAAAATGATTTTATTTTATAACACTAAGCCATGACAACATTCCATGATCGTGTCTAATGGTTCCACTCAGCCAGCAATTATTGTATTACAGGAGGCCAGGCAGGAAAGACATGAGCAGCACAGGGATTTCCAAGGAAGCAGTCTCCACATACCAGAACCATTCATCGGATCTTCATTGTGTGACGCTCCTGAGATGCCACAAATCCAAAGTTATGAGGAGGAGGTCATGCCTGAGATGCCAGCTCTACAGTCTAATTTTGGGAATTCTCTTGCTTATGTAAGCAGTGATTGTTTTTCCATTAAAATTTTGTGATTGGTGTTTTGGTTCAACTGATTGCAATATAGTTTTTGTTTCCCATAACCCTGAACAGAAAAATACACCAGGTGATGGTCTGTCAGAGATACAGATGGACCTTAAGGAAAGTCCTGTACCCCTGCCTGAAGATAGTCTTAACCAGAATTGGGGTTTTGCAACTCCAAAAGTCAGAATGAAGTTCCCTGTGGAGCCATGCACACCAGAGATGCCCGATATGAGTGCAGTCACACAAGATATCTTAAAAGTGAGTCACAACAATTTCAAGTTCTAGGTTGGTTATACTGCTTTAATATGTGAATGTTTATTTAATTTGATTGTAATTCTTTATCTTGTTTAGCTTGTGGCTCAGTGCAAGTTCTAAGTGCCCATCACTGGAACTGTTCTGCAAAGCTCATGGCGACAGGAGGACAATGGAAGTTTTTGATGTTGTTGTAGACATGTTAACAAAACATTTTAAAGAAATCTAGAAATAAAATTTAATTATTCAAGCAATGTCCATGTTTTTATTATGCACCAAGATTACATTACTGAATTAATGTAGCCACCCCCTTCCCATCTTCATTACAAATTTGAGAATTTTTCTTGAATTTCTAAGCAGAGTCCATTACAGTTTAACCTAATCTGTATTCTGTTTTAGAACAAAATTGTAACATGTACAGTACTTATGTTTCTATTATGGATTTCCTTTTTTGATTTTCAAAAGTTTATAAATATATTTAGACAGAGACATTGTACTGAAAAAAATCTTTATTGCAAGTCATGGAAACAACCAAATCTAAAATGTATATCTGGTATAAAACCCTCAAAGAACGTAAAACAACATGGAAAACAAAATGTGTTTACATATTTAAACCTTAATAATCACTCCATACAGGGAAACTTAATCCCGATACTAGAAGTTAATCTTCCTGCAGAGTCTAACTTTATTAATAATTGGGCAAATAGTTAAGCAAGATGTTTAAGGACAACTGAAATGTTGGAGCAGAGCTGGAACTAAACTGCAGGAATTTACTGACTTCCAGTAGCAGGATGTAGCATCCCTGACTGACCCTCTATGGGTTTAAATATGTCTGTGTTTGTCAGTAGGGTCTCATGCGTCCTGGGATTTGAGGTGCACGGTTAGGTGGTGTAATGGCGATGTCAAGGTAATCCCCGATTTGAAAACGTTGAGACTGAAGGGTCATGGAGTCATCGGAACCTTTGCGTCCTGAAATCGTACTGCCAATCTCTTTAACCCTACAACAAAACCGGTTAAATTAGTTAGTAGTTACAAGATCTTCACTGGTTAAGATAGAGAAGCCAATAAACTTTCAGCAACAATACCTGTAGATTTGTCGTTTGGGGTCTGGATAAACAATCGCAAACCCAAAATGTGTGCCTTTCTTCCGCGCTTCTGGATACACCTCTTTTACCAGACTTGTGAGTTCTTTCAAAGTAGCATCCATCCTGGAAAAAACAGATGCAAATTATATTCATACAAATGATCGATTGTACTGAATGTTCAGTGCATCTTAAACCTAATCTGATACACACCAGGTGTAAATCTGTAGCTCGCTGGATGGTACGTTTCCCCGGGCAAACTCATCCATGCGATGATGCCTGCTGTTGTTAGTGGTGAACACTCTTAGCAGAAGTGGGCATGTCTGCAGGACACATAGAGATGCAGAGATAAATAACTTTCTGAAACAATCGATATTAATGCAATTAATGCTTTTGTGTTAAAAGGCTCTTTCTTAGCTTGCCGACAATGTTATTTTTTAAGGCACATTAACGCTTCTTCGCTTGGACATATCACACGACACAATACAGCGATACCTTTATTTTGGGAATTATTTCCAGTATAATGATTGTAGAGCTAACGGTCCAGATCTGTTTGGTTTAAGGCAATTACTTGTGCTAACCTTTATCACTTCAGATTTCAATGTGATTATAAGTTAGCTTAGCATGCCAGCCATCGGTAGCTCGGCGTTTGTGTTCGTCTAAATCGACCAACAAAGGTACAAATAAGCAAACCTTTTCTCTGTCCACTGGCTTTTCGGGCTCTTTCTTTATTTCCTCCTGTGTTACCCTCGATTCCACAGCCATTTGAATCTAAATTTGTTGCAAATCAAAGATGAATGCTCTTCACGCAACCAGCGAGCGAGCGATCGCGTCGCACTAAGATGACAACACAGCAGACGCACGAATCACAGACCACCCTTGACGGCGTCTAAGGTGACGTCAGACGGTAGCCCGACTACTCTACACCGCCGCCATTTTGGGAGTCAGATTGTAAATAATACCAGCAAAGAAAGCAAGTAGGCACACGTATTTAGTGGCGTGAATATGGTTCACACGTGCGTGGTGGCTGGTTGTCGGAACAGGAGGACTCCAGGGACGGCGTTATCCTTCTACAGGTTTCCGCGGGACCCAGAGCGGAAGCAGCGGTGGATTGCTGCTGTGAACCGTGAGGGATGGGTGCCAAACGAGGGCAGTAGACTCTGCAGCACCCACTTCATTTCAGGTACATTGCGGCATTATTGTGGCTTTAAATTTGGCGACCCTGATGTGCATTAATTCGTGCACGTATTAAACGATACTTTAGCAATACTGTCGCTTTAAACATTTTAATGTGTAACGTCATGTTACGGTACCATAGTAATAAACTTAGATAAACATAATTTTGCATGATACAGTGTGTTTTCGTAGCAATGATAGTCTATAATGTATAACAGTTTGCTTACTGTCTCAATTGTTGATACTGTGATATAGATGATAATGTATTTCTGTTAAATTTACAGGAAAACAAGTGAAGAATCCCAGATCTCCAGACTATGTACCTTCAGTTTTCACTTCAACCCCACAGTGTCCAAATATGAAGGAAGCAAGTGCCTGTGAATTTTCTGATAAACAAGAGGCACATGTGGAGGCAGCCAATGCTTTGCTCTTCCTACAAGGACAAGGGCGTTTCTTGGAAGACACGGGCCAGATCCAAGGTCAAGAAGAACCAGAGAGTGTCTCCTCACTAAGCAGTTGTAATGAAGAGGAGGATGATAATGAAGAAGACGATAATCCAGGGGAAGAAATCTCACTGACAAACGTAAGCCAAGGTGGAAAGACAGTCCAACACATCACCACTAAGTCTCCAGACTCCAGTCTCCAGTCCAGCATTGATGCCCTTAAGAAAGAGAATATGGAACTGAGGGAATCAGTAGAAAAGATGTCTCTCACTGAGGCATCATTTAGATATGATCCAGAGAAGGTTCGGTTCTATACTGGATTACCAAACTATTTTGTGTTTGAGACTGTTATGATGCTTCTCATACCACATATGAAAGGGGACAAAAATGCAAAACTTTCAAAGTTCCAGCAACTGCTCTTGACGCTAATGCGACTTAGGCTTGATCTTAGAAACCAAGACTTGGCTTATCGTTTCGGGATAAAGGTTGCCACTGTGATCAGGACTGTCCATCATATTATTAATATCATGTTCACCACACTAGTGCCCACTGCTGTTTTTTGGCCTTCTAGAGTTGAGCTCAGAAAAAACCTGCCTGCAGCTTTGCGTTCCACATACCCAGACTGTGCAGTGATCATCGATTGCTTTAGGGTTTCTCTGGAAAAAGTTGATGTAAATCAACAAGCAGCACCCACCCTGTTGTCCGTGCCCACCCGCTCCACCCAGTCAGCCATGGTCAGTGAGCTGAAGTATGTGATGGGTGTTGCTCCACAAGGTGTGGTCATGTTTGTTTCAGGTGGATCACCGGGTCACATCAGTGACAAAAATCTAGTGGAGGGTTGTGGCCTTCTCTGTAAACTCCTGCCAGGTGATGTTGTGCTGGCCGAGCGGGACTTTGACATTGGCGACTTAGTGGACGCCCGCAAAGCTGAACTCATAATCACTAGCAGTACTTGCAGTCAACAGAGTGGACAGGTTGGAGAAGGTTCCTCGCTAGTTGGTGCCTTTTCAGATAATGCAAATGTTCATAGGCATGTAGGGCAGGTAATAGAAATGGTCAAGAGAAGATATTCTATGTTGACCGGACCAGTGGAGAGTCCGTTCACGGTCATGGATTGCTCTTCCAATGTGAGCACTTTTGATAAGATTGTACAGGTTGCCTGTGCCTTAAATAATTTGTGTATTTCTGCTGCTCCACTAGAGTGATCTTTGATGTCCCCGCTTTATAGAATGCTATTTCCTCAGCTGTTTAAAAATGAACTTTGCCTGTAAATTGCCTAAATGCAGACTTATTTTTCCCCGTTTTAACAGAATGCTTTATTTTGTTAGCCTCTGTGTCGAGAGGGGAAATTAAACATTTCTGAGAACATTGAAACATTGTGTTATGCAACCTAAGGACCAGTTTAAACCAAACACGTTCATCAGGCTGTGTTCTCTGCACTACTAAGTTGTTCAACTCTCTAGTGTTATTACATAAGGAACTTCCTTAGTCTCTAGGCTGACTTTGTAGATGATTTGGTTTGATATGAGACATTCCACACATTGTTTAAGTTTAATGTGGTATTTTGGAGAGTAGACTCTGAATGATAGGAATTTTAAATATCCAAGGCACTGAACAATGTGTTTCAGACAGAGACAGTTTCCAGTGCCTTTTCCAATGTGACTCCTATTTTTTTCTTCTGTATGGATTAATGTATTTTTGCATCAATAGCCTTTTGTTCTGTCCTGTTAATGTTGACCTTCACAATACACAGTACCACAATATTATGAGTTACTTTCATTGCTATGTGTTTGTATTGATTTATAAACACTAAAGCCAATGCACTTACTGTTTCAGTACAATATCTGTTGTCGCATAACTTTGTGTGTTCACTTGATCTTTGTTATGGTTTCTGAAAGTGATGATTTTTCACATTTTTGTTCCATGTTTTCATGTGGTCTGTGTGCAGAGTTCACCAACACCTCCTTAAACTAATGTAGCATCTTGTTGTGTAACATGCAAATGTCCGTCCATAAAATACTGAGTATTTAAAGATGTTGGGAATCCTTATTTTTCAATCTCTGTTATTTCTTCCAGTTTCTGTCACCTTTTCGACAGAAACACAGCAGTTGTTATTATTACTTGAGCCTGGTGTCTTAATCATTCATCCAGGCTTGTTAAAAAATACCTTGTATGTTTTATGTTTCTGTAAACATGGTTTTTAGTAACCAACTAACACATTTTGAAATGTAGGCACTAAAGTTAAAAAAGTCTTTCTAATTTTCTTTTACAACTTCTGATGTGCATTTTTTTGGACAAGGAGGCTTGCACTGTATGTACATTTAAACAACCCAAGGGTAGTGCACATGTCCGTCAATTTTTTTTAGAATAATAACAATATTATATTTGTTGGTGTGCTTGTCCATCAGATGAGAATCTCAGCTATTGACTAGTGTTGCAAATGTAGGAAGCCCCGCCCAGGGTATGTGCAGTGCTGACGTGCATGGATGCCTCACGTGACTCCTCTGGAATGTTAACAATGCAGTAAGTGTCCAACTTTGTACTGCATTCAAATTCAGCCGAGAAAATGGAGGACAATCCCATGATTTTCCCTGTGTGTCTTTCATGAGAGGACATCGAAAGACGATCCCCGCACAGCAGAACATTATACAGATAGTCCACAAGTGAAGTTTAAAGCACTTTCTTGGATTAAGGTACCACACAAACACATGGTGAGTGGATCAGTTTATTTCTTATTAGAGACTATGGACGTCAAACGTTTTAAAGGGAAAGACTTGTTCGGTTTGCTGTGGCATATCCGTTTGTGGTTATGGAAAGGAAGCTGTATTGCTTTATAAAAGTGAGGTGAATGTGGAGTGAATGTGCATTGGAATGCGGAGTGGATCCAGCTCGATCTGCGCTCCTCTGCTGCTCCAGTCGCTCAAAGAGCTGCAGTTTTTAGGCTTTGACTGTAAAAGGCCCCGCAACCTTATTGCTTATAAAAGTTAGTTTACGAATATACCCCAAATAACGAGTCGTCTGTATTGCACTTTGTGCTGTAGTAACAAAAACGCGAGATTAATGCATCAAACTTTCTTATGTGTTTCATACGACTTTATCCCGTTTTCCACCAAAGGGGAAGATTTTTGTTTAAGTTACAGAATGATAAACAGGTTTGCATTGACTCCATGTCACAAAGTAATAGTTTTCCTGATCAAATCATTTGAAGACATTACAAAACATTACAGTTATGTTAAAACCCCATGCAATTTAGCGTTGGCTGCTTTTGGTGATAAAATCATGTTTACTGGTGAGTAACAAACTCATTTGGTTATACATCACACCCAAACATAACATTTACTCAAAATCTGACGTGTTAGTTCTACCATAAATTGCTGTTCTTTATCACAAGCTTATTGTATTTTACATTTGTTTTGAAACAGTGTAATTTACCCCAGACAGTAAATTATTGGACTTTATTGTGTAAAATGTGGGTTCAGACATTCTAGGAACTTTTTTAGTATTATCTGTTGTGATTTGACGTTATATTGTCGATTCCAGACTAAGAATTACTGCATGCTGTGCATATTTACTGCTGAGCATCTCTTAGGTCTATTTCATGTGCCATATATTGTGGAGTTATTGGGATTATCACTGTGTAGATGCATTTATAATGGCTTATACTGTATGCATATTTCATCCTATTAATGAATAATGGAACAAAACGCAGTATTGTTACCAACCAGTTTGTGCTGAAATAGTGTGAATTATTGCAGCTGTGTTATTGCATTCCTTTTTTGTAAAACTGCACATTCTTAGCTCTGGTTCTAACCTGCAATTGCCAGTAATAAAAATAACAAGTATCGATACAACAGTATGTGTTTTCCTTGGGAATCAAACTCATGATTTGGCAATGCTAGTAACATACTCTGCCAAACCTACAGCAAATCCTTAAATCTGAATCTGTTTGTGTTTTCTTTTTAGAAATGCACTTGTTTGTTTATGTATTATGTGTTTCTGGATTAGCGTTTGGATGCTGTACTTGTGACGCAATGGTACAAATTTTGGTGTTGTAGGAATGGAAAGAATTGGGGTTTGTGTTGGAAGTGATGCAGGAATGAAAATTAAACTGCACTTCCTCAAGGCTGAGAAATCTATTCGCAGTATTGATCACCAGCTTGCCAAAAACGTTTCTGTCAAAACACTTTTGTGCCATAAGGTTTCCAGAAACTCATCACTTTTTGTAAATAGCATATGAAATAATGTTTAGTTTATGAAACAGGATGTGTTACTTGATGTTGCCAGTCAGAGGTGGATGGTATTAGGGCATGACTATTCTCATTTTCATTAAACTGGGCAAAAGTTTGGATATTCCAAGAGTGTTGGCGAGTCTTTGAGTCTGTTTGGTCTTTTTTCCTTAGAAGAACAAGACTGTAATTGTATAAAATAACAATCATATTTTTTTTACTTAACAGATTCATGCTGACATCAGCTACAAAGTTTTATCAATTACAATGCAAGTGTATGCAACATTCATGTTGCTGTTTTCATGTTGAAGTTACTGTCTTTAAACGTAGTGCCTTGTAAATAAAACATGCTTTACAGACTGCAGACTTATGGAGCCACATTGTATGTGCTCAGAGATAAACCTGTGAAAGAGGCACTTACCTCTGGACTCAGGTATTTGACAGAGCAGTGATTCAGGCCCTTGGACATGCTTGGGCCGCACCCTGACCCCTCTATCTAACTCCTGCCCTGTCTCCACAGGCAAACATGCATACCAGACTGGGATGGAATGAGCATGCAGACATAACCCCTCACATGTCTAGGGAGGAGGGGGAGTGTAAACCCTGAAAGGGCTGATGGGATGCGAGTCGAACAGCATCTAGCAGAAGACGGAGCCAAAGAGGCACCAGAAGCAGAGACGAGGAACAACAGGAATTCTAATCTTCCCTTCCATCTTTCCTACTGTAGCCTGTTATCTAATTAGGTCAGGCAATCTCCGAACTCATCCCGGGTGTGTGTTTCTGTGTACAGTTGTGTGACTTGGAATCTTGAATTTGTATGACTGCTCCAGTGTGTTTGTCTTCACTTTCTGAGTGAGTAATTGAAGAACATTTCTGTCTTTTCTAAGTGTTAAGTGTTTGTCTGTGAGAGCACTTAGCTTTGAGCTTAAGCTCAAATTCAACAATGAGGCCTAAGACCTTCCCCGCCGCCCCGTATGTGGGCAACACGCGCCAGCGCCTGCAGGACATCAAGGAGGGACTGAAGCAACCAGCAAAGCTGGTAAGCCAGGCGCTTCATGGAGGCAACGCCCGAGGAGAGGGGGGCAGAGGGGGTGACTCTAAGGGCAAAGACCAAGCTGGTAGACAACAACAGCTAAGACAGCCCCAGAAGTTCAACAACTACCAAAATGCCCTACGAGAGATCCGCAGGTCTCTGATGCCCTTTGCCAACGAGTCGGGTCCGGGCTCGGTGCACCCTGGAGAAGTCAACAGGCAGATGCTGCAGGACCTTGTCAATGCTGGTTGTGATCAGGTAAGATAGTTGGAATAGTTAAATAATTGAATACTAATGCAATGTGTGTGTATTCACAGTCAGCAAATGTTACTTTGGTAACCCACAGTAATTAAATAGTGGGTTGATTTTGTTTAAATATTCTTTTTGTATTTGTCCTTTTATGAAACACTTTTATAAATCACCATAGCAATGTATTTTGGCATGTATTAGTTTAGAGGGGTTTCTGAAATCCTTCAAGTTTGAGCAATAATTCTGTGAAGCTTGTGGAGGCTTGGCACAAATACGGCTTTGAAATTGTACAGTAGATATGCGACACAATCCATCCAGTCTTTGCCAAGTACAAATCATTACATAATATTGAGTGTAATGTTGAAATGGCAGTCAGATTTCACAATTTATTCTGATTTTTCACTGTTCTAGGTTCAGTTAGCTTGTCCCTTTACCCACAAAATCCAGAACATTTAGTTTTTGTCTTTGACAAAATAGTTTTCGTTAGAATTTGTGGAATTAAATAATAATAGCTTTGTTATATGGTATACCAACTACAGGGTGACCAAATTGTAAACCGTTGACAATACGAAGAGTTTGTGGCCTCTCTTATTCACTGATGGACTATTGGAGCTGTTGTGGGAGATTGTTTGTGCTTCCTAACACAGACCTGGACCATTAATGAATATATAGTGCGGCTTTGCCTCTCATGAGTTCGGCGAGTGACACTGTTATTGCATTAGGCATGTGAGGAATGTTGCGCTCAGGTCCATGCACAACACTAGCGAGAAATCCATCACAGCCCAGCGGAATTACAAGGCCTAGCTGTAGGGATCCGAGCTGCCTTTATGACACTGCTAAATAGAGACTGGAACGGGGCTTTTTAGTCCCTGGAAGCTGAAACATGCTATCAGAGAAGCATAGAATGGAGTCATGCTTGATTTAGATCGAGCCGTCTGAAAACATTTTTATCTCAGAAGGCATTTGCTGTTGGTCCTGATGCTGGGCTGATTTAGACAATAGCTTCAGTCAAAATAGTTGGTAGGCAATTTAATATAAACGTTTATGAATAAAACACACATGTACTTTCACAATTTGTTTTACCTCAGGTTTATAGAAGACTTTGGTTTCTTGTGGGATGGAGGTACATTTTATAAACATTAGGTTGGTAGTGTTAGCTCTGCATTGTTTGGATGGCATTAGGAAGCGTTCCAATCTGTTTTCAATGAGGAATGCCTGTGATTGTTACACTGGGTCAGCACAGACATACTGACTGTGTCTGTTATTTTTTTCCCTCTTCACTTGTCTTGGTTTATTTTTATACTTGTTGAAGGTTTGAGTACTGTGTGGGACTTAATACTAAGTTAAAGGTTTTTATTTAGTTGTTATGAAAACATGAAGTTTGTGTTTTGTGGCTCAGCCTGACTGACCTTGTCTCTCAGCGTTCCGATTTAGCATCGCCAGAAGTGAATTTCAATTGTCTTCTGGGCGCCTTTTCCTGTCTCCTCAAAGATTCGTGCACCGCAGGCGCCTAGATCTCCTGTAGAACTGGGACATGCGTTAAAGCACATTTTTTATTAATAGTGATACAGCCGGTATTGTGTAATGGCGTGGTGTATTATTTGGTATTTAATTCTCTGTTGGCCTCTGACTGGAGCCTCTGTTCCTCCGTTGACCCTCCTGACGAGTAAATGGCCACCCTGGTTCTTCCATTGGCTTCTTAAGCCTGATCGTTATCTTTGGTTTTGGCCTCTTTAAAACACACAGTGACTGCTTGATGGTTACATAACTTCCCTTAAAGGAGGAAATGTTTCGGTTAGGAATAAGGGGGGGTTTAGGGAGAAGATGAGTATGACGTGCTGTAGGTTTGTGGTTTCAGGCTTGGGATGTGAGAAGCCACTTGTGTTTGTCATGCATGTGATGTTTGTGTACTTGGGAATTTGTGTACTTGGGAATTACAGTATATTTACAGTACAGATGATAAGCCCCTCTTTACCTCTACTCACTGACAATGTCCATACGTGCCACATTTTAGAGTCCTCCATATGGCTTTCATTTATTATGTCAGATGATGGAATGTGTTTCGGTGGAAACTGATACAAATGGCTTTTCAAACATTATAGTTATGTCACTTCAGTCAGGAAGATTCTGTTTGCTTTTTAAAAAAAGGGTTTGGGGGTAAAAAGAAAGAGGTGTTTGTGTTTTTGTGTGGGTACTTACCGACACCACAGTCATATTTATTTGCTTTGAGGCTTGCGGTACTGACCATCATGACACGGGTGAAAATATAAACAAGATATTTTGGAAATTATGAGTATGAACAATACTCATAATAGGAACCGAAAGAGTTTAAAATAAACAAGGGGAGGAGAAAGGAAATTTTAAATGGAGTTTAAAATGTAGATTTAGGCATAGTCAGAATTCTTGCTTCCTGCTTTGTGGAACATCCGTAACATCTGCCCACATGACATTGGAGGTCAAAGCTGAAACTCTGACCCAGAGCCAAACCCAGACCAGCCCTTTACAAAACCAGACTGTAGTCCACGTTGGACTGGTGTGTGAGAGTGAGAGTGGCGCCTTAAAATCGCTGTGAGGGACGGGAAGGCACACACCCTTGGAGTGGACACTGATGGAATGCAACAGAGAGCAACTGTGCTACTGAGAGCAATGATCATAGACAGACAGCATGTGTTTGGGATATTTCCTGTGCGTGTTCTTTCCTTGTGCTTTGTACAGTACAGACTGTAGTGCCTACATATCTAATTGCTTAATTGTTGTTTTCCCCAGACACTTTTGTTCACGTAGGCGTTTAGACAAACTGGTGGTTATTCACAGTGACGCAGTAATTCTAACTCGCACTCAGAGAATGTGTAGAATTTGTGTGGATGTGACTAATTGTGCCCACGGTTTGTGTGACTGAGTTTACACCCATTCGATTTTTACTCTCTCTCAGTGCCGTATAACCAAAACTATGAAATACGTTTACGTGTCTCTAGTATTGGCGTAGCCGCTTCGTTAAAATATACTAACTTTCTTTGAATTGCCCTTGCTGTCCTTTTTCCAAATGCATGTTTGGTGCAGTGTCACAGATGGCCACCGGGGGCAGTTTGAGACACTGTTTCAGAATTTGGTTTGAGCAGAATGTCTTCTGAATGAGATCATATGCCATTCAAGGGGATTTCCTCATGTAGGTGTTGGTCTCGGTCACAGAAGACTGTACGTGTCTGAGCTGTTTTATTTTGGATCACTGCAAAATGTGACAAGAAAATTTGGAACATTGTTGTAAACATTGTTGTTATTATTAATATGGATTTGATGAATCTGATGATTGTTCCAGTATGCCAAACTGGAGGTCGGGTACAGGAAGTGCATAACTTGCAGAGGAAGCAGCTGCAGGATTGTTAACAATTGTTTTCATCTAAAAATGTTCTCACAACATTAGCTAACATTTTCTCAATGTTGTTTTAAAGTTAGTAGAACTTCATTGTTATACATCATCAAAACATTATTGAGTGGTTAGCGGAATGTTTTAAAAATCTTTTAAATAAAAAACATCATTAACACAGTCTATGAAACTGTGTTTCATATTGTTTTCAATGTTTGTAGAGCATTCAAGATATAATTTTTTAAAGCTGGGATGGTTGACGTGTATTTATATGTATTTTTTCAAGAATTGTTTTAAAGATGCTATTTGTAGTTTGCTGAGATAAAACATAAGTTTTATGGCAAGCTCTTAGTTCTTACAAACAGGGTCATCATGTCTGTCAGTAGGTGTGATGTTTCCTTTGGGAAAATTTAATTAGGATTACATTAGGAAGTATGACTAATTATGGGTGATATCCAGACTAGTATTGCATCATCATAGTTATTACTTAAACCTTATATGCCACATTTCAGTGGAAAGTTGATGCATCATTGCATAAATGACAGGAAATGTGATGTCACTCTTTTGAATGTTCTTAATTTCTGAAACAGGAGATGGCCGTGCGTGCCCTGAAACAGACTGGCAGCCGCAACATTGAGGCAGCATTAGAATACATAAGTAAAATGGGTTATCTTGACCCACACAATGAACAGATTGTACGTGTCATCAAACAGACTTCCCCAGGTTTGTGCACCTTTTCATATCACACTAAGCTAAATAGATATGCATATAACTGCATTTAAACCCAATATTAACATTTTCTAACCTTGTACAGGAAAAGGTGGCATGTCAAATTTAATGGACCACCGATCAGCGATGGATGGCCCTGGGGAGGGTGCCATGCCCCCTTATCACCAAATGGGAGCTCCACTATATGAGGCAGCTAGTTATGGGGCTGAGGGTGAGATATCTCGTGCATACATGGGTGGACCCCCTGTCATGAACTATATGACACCCCCTGCCAACCCTTCGCAGGGTCCTGCCATGGGAAACCCAATGGGTCGTCCCACCAGTATGGGTGCCTATTCAACGAGCATGACTGGGCAAACTAACCCTGGGAACCCTATGTACACATCTGGTCCAGGTCAGCAAACAGGATACCCGGGTGGAATGGACCAGGCTGTGATGGGCTACAGTGTACCTGGCCCACCCATGCAACTCCAGTCACAACCCCCAGCAGGCCCTGGCCCTCATTATGACTACAGGCCCCATATGATGGAGCCCTCCAGCTATGGGGTTAAACGGAGTGCTTCCTTTCAGAATAAGATGCCCCCTTTAGCACCAGAAAGCTATGTTAATATGCCAAACAAAGGAGCAATGGGCCAAAATGGTGGTGGGTATCCTCCCAATTTATATCTGCCACCACAATCACATCCACACCAAGCCAACCCCACCTCATATCAGGTTCCCATGATGCCACGCCTCCCTGGTGTGGCTCCTGGAGCAATGGGTGCAGAGTTCTCAGATGTTCCCCAAGGCCTCCATACCCCTTCCAGAGCCAGTCTAAACCTTGAAGTATATGAACATCACTGGCCAGGTGCCCAAGGTCCAGAGGGAGCTCCTCCAGCCAGGCAGCCACAGGGGCCCTTTAGAGGGGAGGTACGTGTCCCCAGTAGGACCAATTCCTTTAACAACCACCAGAAGGTGACTGTGAGGCAGACTTTGCCACCAACAGCTGCTGTTCCTGGCAAGCAGGAGGCACCTTTGGGTCCACCTAACACAATCACTGCAGTGACCTCGCCACCAATCCAGCCGCCTGTTAAGAGTATACGGGTCATGAGGCCAGAGCCAAAGACAGCAGTGGGTCCATGCCACCCAGCCTGGCTTAGTGCACAAGCCCAAGAAACACCAGAGTCTCATGGATATATGCCAGATGAGACCTTTACCCTGGAACCCAACCAAGAGCACCGTTGCCCTCCTCCACCTTACCCCAAAACACTTCTCCTGCCTGGGTCTGGACCTGGAGCTGAAACAGAGTCTGGCACCATGGTTGTAATACAAGATGTCAGTGCTACAAGTAGGACTGTCCAGAGTGCTACAGTAGGAAAAGAGGAGGAACCTGTCTCCAAAGACAAAGCCAAGCCAGGCAAAATTGATAAGTTTGTGAAAGATAAGAAGCAGATACAGACCTCACCTGTACCTGTACGGAAAAACGCACGTGATGAAGAAAAGAGGGAGTCACGCATTAAGAGTTACTCTCCCTTTGCCTTCAAGTTCTACATGGAGCAGCATGTGGAGAATGTGATAAAGACATACCAGCAGAAGCTCAACCGCAGAATGCAGCTGGAGCAAGAGATGTCCAAGGTAAGCTGGACCTCTGTTGACCACAAAATGCATTATGAATTTAAAGCTGCGAACTGTAATGTTTGCCTGTCTATCACAATCTCTGTTTAAAAAATAAAACTGCAGGTTCATTTGCATTCTTTTATTTATGTATGTAAAAAGAAATGAAGCTGAACTGGCAATTACGCTGAAATCGGTCCCCCCAGCCTGAATTATCAATCAATATTGTAAACATTCCAGCTTTAATGGCAGCAAAATTGTGTAAAATGTATCATTGTTTTATTTATTATCAGTAAATATTAACCATGCTTCTCTGTTTATTCCTCTCCTCCAGGCTGGCCTATCAGAGGCAGAGCAGGAACAAATGAGAAAGATGCTTTATCAGAAAGAATCCAATTACAATAGACTACGGCGCGCCAAGATGGACAAATCCATGTTTGTTAAAATCAAGACTATTGGCATTGGAGCCTTTGGTGAAGTTTGTCTTACACGTAAAGTAGACACAAGGGCTCTATATGCCATGAAGACTCTACGGAAAAAAGACGTTCTAAACCGGAACCAGGTAGCCCATGTGAAAGCAGAACGGGATATCTTGGCAGAAGCTGACAATGAGTGGGTAGTTAAGTTGTACTACTCATTCCAGGACAGAGATAGCCTGTACTTTGTAATGGATTACATTCCTGGTGGAGATATGATGAGCCTGTTGATCCGAATGGGGGTTTTCCCAGAGCCCTTAGCCAGGTTCTACGTGGCTGAATTGACACTAGCCATTGAGAGCGTGCATAAGATGGGCTTCATCCACAGAGATATCAAGCCGGATAACATCCTCATTGATCTGGATGGGCACATCAAATTGACTGATTTTGGTTTGTGTACCGGGTTCCGTTGGACTCACAACTCCAAATATTATCAAAAAGGTAAGGGACTGATTTATCATAGGTGTTGATCAATTTTTGTATGGTTGTATTAAATACCAGATCAGTAACTATGCTAATCAAAATGCAGATGGAATTGTTTAATGTATACATTGTTTTCTGATTGATAAACATGAGCACCTCCAGATATATAGGTGTAGAAAGTGTTAGCTAGTGCTAGGCTATAGTGTCTGTTAGTTAGAAATCAATTCTTCTATGTCTACCTCAGAGTGCATTGCAGCAAAGATTTTTCAGAAGTTTTCTGGTTGTGTGCCCAAACACCTCTATGCAAACACTTTTGTTTTCCCTCTTTGACCTTGTCTACAAATTTGATGTCATGGTCAGATATCACATGCAAAAAGATGTCATAGTATTTGATTAGCTTTGTTTTTTCACTATATAGGAAACCATATCCGGCAGGATAGTATGGAGCCAAGTGACTCCTGGGATGACGTCTCTAACTGTCGCTGTGGTGACCGGCTCATGACTTTGGAACAGAGGGCAGCTCGTCAGCACCAGCGATGCCTGGCACACTCTCTGGTTGGCACTCCCAACTATATCGCCCCTGAGGTGCTCCTGCGCAAAGGTAAGACTCGCTCAAAATCATCTTAGAAGTTGCCTGAAGAGATTTTGTTGTTAATGCAGCACCTATAGGAAGCCTATATTCTCCTAAATTTTAAATATGCAGGATACACACAGCTGTGTGACTGGTGGAGTGTGGGAGTAATCCTGTTTGAGATGCTGGTTGGCCAGCCACCTTTCCTTGCTCCAACACCAACAGAGACACAGCTGAAGGTAAGTTAGATACATAAAGCATCTTTGCGTTTTGGACTTTTGTATGTTCTTGAGATATGCAAACAAATGTTGAGAGGATTTGTGGAGAGGAAAGAGGAAATGTTGAACTGAATGTAAAAGGTTTGCTAAAATTGTTAATATTGCCATTTCCACAGGTTATAAACTGGGAGAACACTCTGCAGGTGCCGCCGCAAGTAAAACTGAGCCCTGAGGCGGTTGACATCATTGGTCGACTGTGCTGCTCAGCTGAAGAGCGTTTGGGGGGTAATGGGGCTGGAGAGATAAAAACTCACCCATTCTTTTCTGAAGTGGATTTCTCCAGCAATCTTCGCACACAGCCCGCCCCCTACCGACCCAAGATTGCTCACCCTATGGATACATCCAACTTTGATCCTGTGGAGGAAGAGGGAGGTCCTGGGGCCTGCAGTGACAGTGGAGATAGCACTCGAACTTGGGACACCCTCTGTTCTCCTCATGGCAAACACCCTGAGCATGCGTTCTATGAATTCACCTTCCGCAGGTTTTTTGATGACAATGGTTGCCCATTCCGTTATCCCAAACCCCCCGAGGCAACACTAGACCTACCCAGCAGTTGCGATATCAACAGCATTAAGCCTGAGGTAGAGGAGGTTCATGAAGAAGAAGAGGAAGAACAAGGAGAAGGTTGTGAGCCAGTTTATGTCTGAGACTGTTAGAACAGGTTTTTATGCTGCTCAGCCTTTCGCTGTAAAGGGCTGCCACAGTTACCTGCATCTCCAGCTCTGCCTCCAACCCCAGCTTTCTCTTCAGGGTAATTTTTATTTACAAACAGAACAAACAGAAGAACATGGAGAAAACAAACAAAAGACATTGTACCCTAAGTTCCATGTAAAATGAAAAAGTGTATTCTTCAAAAACATTAAGCAGTATCCTTCGTTTGTTGAAAAGGTGACTGAAGCCTGGGAACCTGGGACCAAGGAAGTATAGGAGCTGTTCAGGGGATGTTTAATGAATACATTTGGCTGCTCTCCTAGAGAGCAGAAAAAACCCAGGCATGTTCATTGCTGCTCTGTGGTTTGTCAATCAAACACTCTACTCAGTTAGTGTGCAACAGTGTCCAATTTCCTTTTTCTTCTAGGTGAAAATAACCCAGTTTGTTTTGGTTAACATGTTCTTCTCTTCTTAGCCTGGTGATGCTAACATGGCTTTTCGAAACACCAGACAGGCAATGGTGCAGGATAGAGGAGCAGAGTTAGGGATGGTGGCTCTGAAGTTAGATTGTGATTAGCAGATGATCGCTAATCACAGCTGTGAAGATTTTTTTCAGCATTGCATTTTTAATGAATCATAAAACCAAACAAAGCAAAGTATTGGCAGTTTTTTGTTTGTTAAATACAAAACCATAATGACAAAGCTGTATTAAAATTAATAACCAGATTTTCTTCTCAATAGCCAGACTTTATGATCCTTTTGTTTTTGGTTGATTTGGCTACGAAAAACATTTGAAGAGATTTTGTGGCGCCATCATATGGTTCACTGTGACACTGTAAAGAGTTGCAATCCCACATTATAGACTGATGTTAAATCACTTCTTTATTATGTATCATGCTAAATCCAAAAGATACTTGGCAGTTCAACACAATAATCATAGCATTTTGTAAATATAGTTATGCCACATTTTATGTAAAAATGGGTCAATGTATCAGGTCAAATGGTGCTCTCATAAATGACAGTATTGAGAGAAAATCTTCCTGTACAGCACTTGCTCCCATCTTTCCATTGTTAATGTTTAATAGTAACATTTTAACAAACTAGTACTTTAAAGCTGAATGCTGGGCCATAAGTAATTTTGTGGCAAAACATAACTGTTTCACAAAAATATAATTGGAATATGGAAAACTTAAGACTACAAGTGACATAATTCCCGCTTTTGGCCTGCTTTTCATTTGTTAAGAAACTACTGCATGAAATGTTGAGGTATTCACAAACTTAACATTTGCATAAGTGTGTTGGTTTAATTGCCATGGTGTTGGTTTATTCGGTGCCTGTTTGAATTGGAGGTTACCAGGCTTGATTTAACTTGTTTTAAAGGCTTGCCTTACTAAACCTGTTCCTAGTAATGGCTTTAAAGTGATCGGTTGCTTGCCTTATTATCTAACCCACACATTATGCATTGTTTTTAGGGGTGTGCTTTCGCAGACTGCTGCTGGCTCAGCAGGCTAGCTGTTGGCAATCCACAGCAATGCCATAACTTTACCATGTTTGTGTAGTTGTGTGACTTAAACTGAGAAGCTGTGGTACAACTCCACCCGTTTCTCGCACAGTTATTCACTTCCTGTTTCTCACAACATCTTAATTGCATTAGTTTCATGAGGTAATCTTAAAAGTCAGGGGGTTGTTTTGTTTGAGCGTGTGTGTGTTTGTGTGTATGTCTATCCAGATCCACTGGAAGTATTTTTGTGTGTCACCATCAGAGAACCTTAACAGAACAAAATGTTACCATTGAGCCTGCAGCGCCATCTCAGCGTGTGATCATTCACAGCACAGTATTATAACATTGAGGCAGAAATATGAAAGAAACAGTGAAAAAACGTATCTGATGGTATGACTATGTGCAATACAGAAAATACATTATATAGTTTTCTAAATGCAACAAATAGCCTTTATAACTGTAAAAAACTTGCTATGTAAAGGTATATATTATTTTGATTGATAAATTTCAGTATAGTTTCATGACTCAGTGCTGCTTATTGTTATTAATATTACAATATAAAGTACATTATCATTATGTTTTCATTTATACTCTCTCAGTATAAAGTGTGGAGTGGTTGTTAGTGTGACTGATCTGATGTTAGACAAACTTCTTTCCTTGTAATAAACGTGTTGGTCTATCCATCACAACATGATCAGTATTTTGAAGATGGAAACAACCTCTTGCCTTCAGGCGGGTCCTGACTGTAAGAGGGGTGTTTTTGGAGGACTAGTTTATGAAAGAATCAAGAACGAACACTTGTCATTTGTAACTGAAGGAGATGTGAATGGATGTGATGACAGGATGAATTTTGAAACGGATTGTATGTTTTGTTCTTAAGAGTGTGGCAGTTGTTTTGAACTCTCTAAATACATTTTAAACCGCCTGTCTGTGTTTAATCATTTGTTGTGACTGTGGGTCACTTCAGAGCATGTTTTCTGTATTAATTATCTCTCGAAATGACTGACAATCATTCGGTTATGTGCGTTTGCATTAGACCCAACTGAGATGTCGAGTCAGTTATGTTCAGCTGCCCCTTATGACCACTGACTAAAAATCTTAAAAACGACATTCAATGGTAATTTTGTACAATAGTAAATTTGAAATATAAGGCAGAAATTTTGATATACAACGGCACTCCTGTCATACATTTTGATCCAAACCAGTAGACTGAGCTCAATGGAGCGTGACAGTAAGTGTTGCAGATGTTTTACTAACCCAACAGAATGGACCACTCAGTGAAAAAACATTTTAATCTATCACAGAATCAGGTTTAAGGTTTGAATGTAATGCGTGTTGTGTTTGGGTGGATTCTGTGTGTTTATTTTTGAAAGTGTTGACTGACAATCTGACTGTATTTTGAACTGTGTAATGATGGGACATTTCCTGTAATGTGTGTTTTTGTATTTGAATGGGTTGGGATTTGTTGCCGTTTGTAATCCTTAAATATATTTTACAATATTGTTACTATTGAACATATATTTATACAGATATACATATTTTTTGTATCCTTTTGTTCTTATTTTCTTTTTTCCAAGCTAACTTTGTCCCCTATGTCTACAGTATTACAGACAAGTATGCATTCGGATTTATATCTAGTTTTTTTACGTGTATAAGTTGAGAATGTTTAAGAAATGCTTTCACTGTCCTCACGTGTAAATGTATATGTTTAAATTAAATTAAACAAATCATCCATTTGTATAGCGTATGTTTGAAGTGTGTGTGTGTGAGTGAACTAGTTATTTAATGATGTAACATACACTTTCAATTTCAGTAACAATTTGCAATAAGATTTGTTAACATTTGATTCATGCATTAGCTAACAAAGTAACAATGATCAATTAGTTTTACAGATCTTTTTTAATGTTATAGTCATACAAAAAT
Organism: Yasuhikotakia modesta; assembly: GCA_036877545.1. NCBI lineage: Eukaryota > Metazoa > Chordata > Actinopteri > Cypriniformes > Botiidae > Yasuhikotakia > Yasuhikotakia modesta. The sequence goes on along the minus strand of JBAJNP010000071.1, from coordinate 90,476 downwards.
CATTGTTTATGTAAGTTCATTGTGTTTGAAGTACTGAATATTAAAATGAACAAAGATTAATAAATTCTATATAACTACTGTTACAATTGTCAGTTCATATTAACAGTAGTTAACTGATTTTAGTAAAATTCAATATATTGTCAATATCTTTGATTAAATATTTCACAAATTTATACAATAAACATAAGAGTGCTGTTCTTAACACCGTATTAACCAAATACCATATTTAAGGGTCTTTTGTAGTAAAAACAATAACATTTGCCTCGCAAAAATGTTCCTAGAAGTAAATGAAATAGCTGTTTAAATAATGTGCTTATGCAATTCAATGCACTGCGAAAAAGTGCCAAATGCATTTATTAAATGCACTGCAAATAAAGTAACGAAATATACAAAATACATTGCATAAGTTTTCAGGGGGCATCAGAGCTGTCTAACAAAAGTGCTGATGAACCCATTGGCCCTGAAGCGCCGCTTAATCCCACAATGCAGTTCATGGCGCGTCACTGAGGAACGACCATGATGGCGGCGGTCGGTGCACCAGAAGTGATTTCACAGCTGGAAAGCGCTGCCAAAGTTTTAATGGTGAGCAGATCGGCGCTGTTTTCATGTATCTGCTAGTCTGCTGTTCTCTCTATAGCAGAGATTCACTCTGATGGGGTCTCGCTGTTCACTCGGTAATAGGGAAAGTCTAGCGGAGCGGTGCGTGGCGCAGCGCTAGACTCTCCATCCCGCAGAACAGCAGAGCCACCATCGCCTTCATCATCCTCTTCATCATCGCCAGCTAAAATCAGTACACTGGCGACACAGTCTGCGGTTAGAATGATGTCTTAGGGTTTATGTGGATTGTTTTAGAGGCCTGGTTTGATCAAGTGGCTTTAATAAACACGTTGGATGAGAAGAAGTGTGTCTGTGCTGGAGTTTATCCATCAGCTGTTGGTGTTACACGCTGTTGATTCGCGCATGTTTGCTCAAGCACATGTTCAGTAAGACTTCAGCTGGTCACACTTTCTGCTTTATTTCTCCATGACCTGGTCCTGTTTTTTTCTATTATAATAACTGACTAATAATAAATACTCAGCTAGCTGAAAGTTGAGAGCAGAACATAGGAGATGAGAGCATGCGATGTTCATTGTAGTTGTATGAATATGTCCCAAAACCTTGTTACCAGATTTACCAGCTGAAACACACAAGTTAACCAGTGATCATTGGTTATGTTCGTTTAAAGTTGTTTCATTGTTAAAATACAATAAGGCTTTGAGACTTAAGACAAGCAGTTATCTGTTTAGCTTTGCTGTTTCATTTTCTTCTCAGTCTTTATTCCAGTTTTGGCTAAATGGTAAAATGGCTGAAAACCTTTCAGTGTATCTTTGGTATTATTTTCTTACGTTTATGTATTAAACAGTTAAAAATGTTGGGTATGCTTTTATCCAAAGTGACATAAAGTGTGTTCAACAGTTTACTGTTATTTACGTCCCCTGGGGTTAAACCCACAACCTACAGCTACAGAAACTCTGTTATTTGGCAGGTGGGGTGACAGCGGCTGATATAATAGTGATTCATTAAGTAACATTGTAGTCAGTAATATAATTGTAATGTAGTTTTATTACAACATAGCAAGTAAACTGTACACAGTCACTGAAATCAAATGACGTATTCCTTAAATTTACTGGAAAATATGAGGATAATATTCATTATCAATTGGCAACAATGATAGTAAATTGATCTCTTTAGAATATTATTTTTGTTCAGTGGCTGCCTGTCAATTAAAAGAACAAATAATGTGGCGTTTGATAAATTAAATGTACAATAAAAGGTTTAACTAGTTGTAAATTAATTCTCTGTGTTATATTGTGATTTCTGTAAATGGTCATGGTTTGTAACACTGTGGTTGGTGTGTTTGGTTTCTTACAACACAAATGTTTTTAGCTGAACATATTGTTTGTGAGTGTTGATGTTATCAATGCCAAATATTGTCCTTGTAATGTCAAAATATTTAAAATGCATCTATGGCTGCTATAGGAGGGACAGAGTCAGAAATGTTCAGTTTTAAAAACCTCTTGGTGGAAATGTATAAATTCAGCGGCTTGAAGACTAAGGAGCCGGCAGCTGAACTGAGATGATTTGTGGTTATGAAGTCAGAAGGTTCTGTTTTTGTCATTATTGTTTTTCAGACTGAAAGGTGAGTTACAGTGGAGATCATGTATTGATTTGATGCTAAGAGCATTTTCGTCAGTCAGACTTGATGTTGTCACTGCAGTTGTGGTTATGCAAACAAATAGTTTAGATTAAAAATATTTTCAAGAAGTTCATTAGTGTAACTTTTCTCTCAGTAACATACCAGTGCTGTTGAGGCTAGAACAGTTTTTGTCAAGCTTTGGAAAAATGAGATTGAATGATATGTTGAATAAATGATGATTCGTAACATTGTGGTAATTTTGGTTTGTGGAAAATGACATTAGATAAACATTATTTAAAACCTGCTGTTGTCATTGATGAAACGCCTTCAGCAGTTCTCATTGGTGGATCGGTAACCATGGCATTAGACCAGATTGAGACCCAATAGCTATTAAACAGAAAGCATGCAGTATTCAGAAGGGACGACAGACTGTAATTACTGTTAGACTGATGGTCTGCCACACGGCAGGTGTACTTTGAAATTAGTTTGTCACAGATGGAGTCAAACCCATGTGGCTCTGAGGATTTATGTATTGTTCCTGGTCCCATGGCTTTCTTCTGTTCTTTAAGTCTTGTTTTACACATGGTTGATCCGTATTTTGAACTGTATGATTCCTTATTTAATTGTTTACCTTACTGTACAGGTGACCAATAAAACAAGTTTAATCACACAGACGATGTTTGTCCACAGGCGCCGCCATCCATGGTCAGCACAGAACAGAGACAGCATGCAGAACACGTATTTCTCTCCTTTAGGAAATCAAAATCCCCCTTTGCCGTCTGTAAGCACATCCTCGGTAAGTCTCAGCATCCAGACTTCTCATGTCTTCTCCACTGCAAGGAGTTCAAACCTAAAGGTCTCTGTCTTGTTGTTTAAGGCATCCTTGGGTGTTTATTCCTGTTACATTTGCTTTAGCTTGTTTACTATGACAGTATTTTGTGGAAAGTTGTGTTTTGAAAAGCGCAACTTCTCAGAGAATTATGGATTTCTTCAATAATTTCTACTGAATTAAAACCACAATTGAAAAATAATAATTGTAAATAATGCAATAAATAATAAATAAATAAATAATGCAATAATCCTGGTTAGTTTCTTATTTGACTTGGTTATAGTTTAACCTGTTGAGGATGAGTTATTAAAAGTACTTGTTGCTGTGGTAGTTTAGATCCATTTATTTATTGTTGACCTGTTCCTATATTATTATAATTACACAATATTTAATACAGTTTTGGTTTCTTCTTTCCAGAGACTAGTAAAGTGGATTATGTGCTGTTCCAGGCGGCCACAGCCATTATGGAGGCCGTGGTTAGAGAATGGATTCTTCTGGAGAAGAACAGCATCGAGTCCCTCAGAACATTCCTCCTCACCTACGTCTTACAGAGACCCAAGTAAGCAAACATGAGTTTGTCAGACCACCACGTAACTTCTGTACATCATCTCTGCTTCTGTATTCAGCTGTTTTTTGTCTTTGTACCATCTTTGCTTGCTCACAGTCTGCAGAAATATGTCAGGGAGCAGATCTTGTTAGCTGTAGCAGTTATCGTGAAGAGAGGCTCTCTGGACAAATCCATCAACTGTAAAAGCATCTTCCATGAGGTCAGCCAGCTCATCAGCAGCGGCAATCCTACAGTGGTAAGATTTTATCATCTCACTGTCAAGGACAGATTTACCTTTTCTGTTGCCCACAGGGAGCTGTAGAGTTCCTTCACTCAGTAACATAGGACTGTGAGTTCCCATTGTGTCCTGCAGAGGGCGCTCCAATGTCATGGTAATATTGCCAGCATTCAGTTGTGAATCGTTTTGTTTCAAGGTATTTCTGGACAAAGAAGACATGGTTGGAAAATTAAAAGCTTGAGATAGAATCACTTATAATTAATCAACATGTGAACTGAAGTCGCCGTATTCCCCTGAATGCTGAATTTAAATGGCAGATGGAAAATATATTAAATTGCAATTCAGAGAAATTAAACAGTGTGACAGAAATTTCATTAGACAAGCACAATTTATTGTCAGCTTGGACAAATGTGCTTAGTTTTCCACACACCTAGATACAAATGAAATTAATAAAAAGAATTAATACATTTCTTATATTTCTAGCTAAGTTACTAATTAATTAATCCATCAAAGCAGATTCTAATTCTTTACAGCTCCATAACATGTCCACCAGATTATTTTTAGATAACGTAATACAATTACATAACAATAGAATTTGAATGTATTGATTTCTCATTATTGGAAACAGTGGCTAAATAAATTAGCACTGAATATGCTACCCTACAATAATTGTTACCCTCAAGTAACTAATTTGTTTGTATGTGACCTGCTAGCAAACACTGGCCTGCTCCATCCTGACGGCTCTGTTGAGTGAGTTCTCCAGTTCCTGTAAGACCAGCAACATCGGCCTCAGTATGGAGTTCCACGGAAGCTGTAAGCGTGTCTTTCAGGTCTGTCCTCGTCTCTTCCTCATTTTCAGTTCATCTTCATCAATCAGCTGCTTGGAGGCTTATGATGTGTGTGTGTGTGTGTGTGTGTTGCAGGAGGAGGAGCTTCAGCAGATCTTCATGCTCACTATGGAGGTTCTGCAGGAGTTCAGTCGCAGGGAGAACCTCAACGCTCAGATGTCCTCAGTGTTCCAGCGGTATCTTGCTCTGGCCAATCAAGTGCTCAGCTGGAACTTTCTCCCGCCCAATCATATCCTTCCACACTATATCTGTGCAATTTGTGTTTGTATTTATACCTGTATGTTTGTATTAATTATGAGGCAGGAAAATGTAGGACAAACCCACCCATTGCAATGTCTCAATGCAGGCTAAACTCGAACCTGAAACCATGAGGTTATGAGTACCAGAGGTCATGCTAGAAGGTTCTGTTGTCTCCAGTGTTTTTTGGATAGCTGCAGTGTTAAAGAGGCCCAATGTTATTTATTTGTTCCTTAATTTTCTTTAATTACTGTAGAACTGTATATATTTACATACATCATATAGCTGTACTTTTGCCTTTACACGTATAATCTCATACTATTAGCGTGCGCTAGTGTTAGTCCTATTTCACGAGCGTCTCTCTGTGATTGATGGAGGGCACACGCCTGTGTGTGTTTTAGCTCTGTGAGGCGTTAATCCCTCTCAAGCTGACTTTGTGTCTCTCTGTCTCTTTAAAGAGATCTCTGCTGGCGTCTGTGCCAACCAGGGTCGCATATCACTTACAAAGGAGGCCTCTGCCAAGCCCTTATCGTGCTCAATAAGTGTGCCTTTAAACACACAGCTCATTGAGTGCTGGGTTGGAATGTTGGCCAGCCATTTGTGCATTGATGTGTTTGTATAGCCTGAAGTCATATAAATTGCCCACCGGGTGCAGTAGGAGGACATTGTTTGATACAAAGAGCTTGTTTGTTAAGGACACTGAGGGGACAGAGTGTGGCTATGTGTTTGTGGCTATGTCTCAAACCTAATAATATGCTGCTTTCACTGATAGCTAGTATAGAAAATAATTACCTGTCTGCATTTGGTCATTTATTCCTATGTGTATTTTAGAAACAGAACAGGGATATCTATTGCTACCTAAGATATCCCATAATCCTTTGCGTGCAATTGGTGGAAAGAGTTAAACTACCATCTGAGAGAACAGCTGACAGGAGTTACTTTATATTTGCTTTCTATTCAATATGTGCATTCTGAGAATCAAACCCATGACCTTGGTGTTACTAGCACAGTAGTCTACCAGTTGTGCTACAGGAAAGCTCACATGAATTTGTCTGTGACACAAGTCTGTCTGAACACAGTTTACTAACAGGCACTTCATTGACTGACCAGCAGCTGCCTTTAGTTTCAGACGCAACTTCGGTGCGTGTTTCTGACAGCCGGTTAGACCTCGCTTTCCCTCAAAGCGCCGCCGTCTCTCAACAGCCAAGGCCACGGCATGCGTGTCATCCACCCGCGATGCACTCCTGCTTGTCACGTGTACATGTCACTTACGTGATTCCTAAACATATGAGCCCCCAGTGTCTGGAAGCCACATGTCTGTCCGTGGCTCTGGTGACCTCAGGACGGGTCGTGGACTCAGAATGGCACCAGGAGATGACAGACGACCGTCCGCCTCCCTTTATCTCTAACACACTTGTACAGGAGCAGGGTTTTTTAGGAACGCTGTCCGATCCGTCGGGAGGGAGGAGGGAATTCCTAAGGCTGTGAGGGAATCTTAAGAGGGTGGATGTGACACTCAAGCTTCCTAATAGCCTTGGAACTCGTCTCTGGCTTTCGTATGGCTCTCAGCACTCTCATAATCATTATGTTGACTGGACGCTCTCTGATTGATTCACTCTGCAGGCCTGAGCTGAGCATACAGTGTCATCTTCAGCTCCCATTCAGCTTCCACTTAACAACAGCTAAACCACATGATGTTTAGGGTTGTTGGTAGACGGACTGGGGAACCCACACTTCTGTTAAGTGGGGCTCTCAAAGTTGAATCTCCATGAGATTGCTTTGGGGAAGCTGTGTGCTAATGGTTTGGTATGATTTTTAATATTTTTGTCATGTATTTGTGTTCCTATAAGATGATGATGATATTGTTAGCATTTCAAGTTCATCATTTATCAGTTGAGAGATGGTTAGCATGCTGTTTCGGGTGTTAGCAGTATAGCAGCTCGCTAGGTTTTGGAGCAAAGCTTAAGTCTGACTCTGGGACGAGGGCTGGTTGAAACCGGTCTTGTGCATTTGTGAGTAAGCCTGGATTGAGTTTCAGTAGGTCATATCTTTGTTCACCCTCCCAGTTCCTCATCCACTCACACACTTTTCCAGCAATGACTCCAAGCGACTCCAAGACATTAAGTGACCGGCTGGCCATTCTGCGCTCATTATCGCGCTGGCGTCTGTCTCCCTGCTGTGTTCATGTGACGGACAGCTATCTGTTAGTTGCCAGCTAGCACTGTGTCCTAACTAGCCGTGTCACGACAAAGCAAAACTCGTTTCGATTGGCTGTGATTTTCATATTCGGCTTGGATGGACAGGACGCCTGTTGCTGGAATGCAGTCGTGTCGTGGCTGGTTTGGACACGGTGTAAAACTGGCGGTCAGAGCACAAACTCCAGCTGGTTTCCACTGAGGCCTGTTGTCTCCTCAGCACGGGTCACTCAGAGTTCTGCTGGCCCTTTGCTATTTTTAAGAGGCTATAAAGCCAAATCTGCATTGGATGGAGAGAGGCAGTGTGGGGGGCTGTAACGCAGTCTTCTGTCCACACATACTTCTGTGTTCATGGTCTGTATAGTTATTTCATAGGGGAAATGCCAGATACTTGTGTAGTTTGAGATAATGAGTGCAAGTGCAAAAATGCTGCACTCATCTTTTTATGCTCTTTTTAAAAGTTGCTTTTTTTTAAAGTGGTAGTGAAAAACTGTATGTGCGTTTATCTTTCTCTCTTTCTCATTTTTTGTCTATTATATATATATATATATATATATATATATACATGTAAGAGACAAATAAATATGCAAATATACAACAATAACAACAAAACAAAGCATCAAAAAATCCCCAAATTCAATCCCTGACCATTGTGGTCTATCTGCAGTGCTGTGGATGCAGGCAGATACTGTAAATCTGGAGTGTGAGATAAAGAGAGCTTGCATTTGTCTGCTGGGAGGGACTCTGGATTCAGCCCAGAGGAATGCGTGGCGTTTGCCGGTAACTGGCTTTGATCAGACATTCCTGTGGGAGTCGTTCTTCCTCTCTCTCTTTCTCTCTCTCTCCCTCTCTCTTGCTCTCGATTTCTTTTGTTTTTATTCCAAATTACTCTCTACATCTTTTCCCAATGAGCCACATGGACGGGAGATTTTGAGGTAAACAGTTAGTGGGAGGGGACAACAGCACGTTTGAACGGTAGTAATCGTGTCACTGAGGGAGAGAGAGATAGAAAAAGAGAAGCTGGAGAAAAGACACACTGCTGTGTGCTGAGACTTCACTGCAGCAATTTTCCACAGTCTTCTTGGTGCAAACCAGGAGGAACCGCCAGAGTTCTTATCCTCCCATACCGCTGTTGCCCTTAACCGAGGTGTCACTGGGAAGGCACTACATTGCCATGTTTGAAGCCACTCAGAATGTCATGCTGAAACCAACAGAGACCTGGCGGGAGACTCTTCTAGACCACCGAGTCATGGACCTCTTCTTCACTGTGAGTGTTTCCTTAATTCTTACTTCTGCTTGTTTTTCTCAGCGTTTGTTTTTTTTAGCTGCTGTTGGGTTTGTTGTTTTATTCACATTTCCTCTTTGGTTATTATGGGGTTGTATACCGGTATCCTCTCATCCATGTTTATTTTAAAAACAAATAAAAACTACTTCATGTGTATACAGAGTTCTGTGAGGTTCTGTGAGGTTCTGTGAGGTTCTGTGAGGTTCTGTGAGGTTCTGTGAGGTTCTGTGAGGTTCTGTGAGAGGTTCTGTGAGCTGCAGGGTTTTGTTGTAAAAATGGTTCATTCATTGCCTTAGACCAAGATAACAAAGATATCAAATTCAAAGATAACATATAAGGCCATTTGTTTGACACATTAAAAAATGAAGATGTCTTGTTGCATAGCAGTTTGATATAAATACATATAATATCTATTTTATGCATAAATAATATTTTATGCATAACTGCGAGTTCTTAATTTTGTATGGCCTTGTGCTTAAATGTACTCTAGCTAAAACTGACAGGGCAGAATGGTTCATTTACATGAGTGTTTTTGTGGGTTTGCTAATGGCCTGTTGTTTCCAAATGTCTAGGATCAGAAAATTCAGAATGACTTGATTTTAAGACGTTATTGTATATGTATCTTATTGCTAATATGCTGCTGTCAGAGCTAATTTGCTTTGAAGTTTCACAGAGAAATGGCCTGTAAATGTGCGTTTATGCTTATTTTCTGGGTTTGTTTTAGATGGTTCAATATAGCTCAAGTTCTCCAGACAGTTTTTATGTCATTGCATTGATGAATATTCCATAATTAGCAATTTCTTGTAGTTAAAAGTGCATGTAGTTTAAAGGTCTCTGGTTAGTTACATTAGTAGTCAAAGCATTCATGTGCTTGTTTTATTGTAAATATTGGTTAGTAAAGCCGCTTACAGTGAACTCTGGACTTTATTAACTCCAGGAGACTGTGTGAATACACTCAGCCTGAGTACATTAAGGTTTACCAAAAAAAAGCTGGCCCACATCTGATGTTTTTTCCAATCTGCTCCTCATCGTTAAATGAGCTTGACACCAGTGACTTAGATGTCACATGCAGTTTAATCTAATGGGTCATTGTGTCTCATTGAAGCCCATAGAGTAACGTCTGTAAGCACTGCATAGACGACACACTCTCCGTTCTGATGTGTGGAACAATTCTGTCAGGTTACCCTTAGCATCAGGAATGCAGATGCCAAATAATGTTCCGCTCTTTCTCCATTACCATTACACGCTCTCTGAGGCGTCTGCTGCCAAATAATGCTCTACTTTCCACCATCAGTTCTGGGTCGTTACTACAGCCAGATTAGATGATACTTTCCTTCACTTGTCGGGGCAGTAATGGAGTCCAAAAGGTGCTGATATGTCAGTCCATCATCCACGCTTCTTCTGAAAGGAGGCTGTAATCTCTGCCTTGTGCAAGTCTTTAACATTTGTTGTTTGTTTGTCATTTACTGTGTGTTGTTAACATACCAAAATAACAGATTGATTATTTCTTTATAAAATAGTTTGCTGTTGTAACTGGTGGAAACCAGTTTTAGCTATTTTTTTAAACATTATGTGTTTAAAAATTCATGCTTTGAAGAAAAATTTGTAATTAACATTTAACATTTTAGTCACGAAATTATACATTTTACATAAACATTTAGGTCAGAATGTTTTTTTAAGATTATGAGAAATATAAAGTCAGTTGTGTCCCAACCTTGGGTGTTTTATATGTACAGTAAAAAGGTTTAGGGAAATATCGGCTGATCAGTGCAGAACAAGATTTCAGATCTGAGGAATAGTGTAGATTTGTGCCTTTCAGAATGTGGTGTTCTGGCTATAAGAGCTTCACTGATATTTGTGGGGGGGTGTTTTTGTTAAAGGGTAAAGTGGTCAGCTGTCACACCCTGTGGGTCTTTATGAGTCTCTTTGTAACTGTGTGTGGTGTGGTTGTTGTTTTTGAACGCCCATACCACAGGGGTGTGTGTGTGCGTTTGTGTGTGTGTGTGTGCATGTCAGAGTGAATTATTGAACGAGTGGGTGAGTCTGTCAGCTGTGTGTGTTGGCTCATCAGCTGTTGGTCCACACTTCTCAGCTGTGCCCTGAACAGGCGAGGGGGACGTCCAGACACGCGCTGTCAGGGTCAGAGGTGGTCCGAGATGAGCTGCAGGATTAGACTCCGACCCCTGGAATCAGAGCCTCGGTTAACAGCCTCCAGTTCTTCTCCAGGTGGTCTCACTAGAGAGAGCTGATCTCTCCTCTGAAAGAAGGAGAGATCACTTTGTTTCTCAGACGTTTGGAAACAAGCAGCAGAAAGAAAATGATGCGTAACCTGAAATAAATCTCTTATATCTCTTATGAATAAATCTGTTCACACCTAATAAAACTGTGGCCACGCTAACATTTTCCAACCAGCTAAACTGACTGAAGGGTGTTTTTGTTTGTGGTTTTAGTTAAAGTTTATTCTTTCACTCTTTGTCTTCACACACACTAATTTTGTAAAAAACGTGTTTGCCAACATATAAACAGATAAATTATCTTTAAAATTCTACAAGTCATAATTCATTCTAAAATTGAAATAAAATGTGGTATGCAGGAAATTTTTTTTAGATTGTAATATTTGTTTAATTTTTATATTTGTTTCATGACAGTGTATTTAGTATATTATTATCAGGAATGATTCTCATTAAATTCTTGTAATTTATTTAAAAAAAACAAACCTGTGACACCGTTTCTTCCTGCACAAATTAAGGTTGTATAAGCAGTGTTACTCTTATGTATACAGTCTAGAACATGAAGCCCCAAATTTAAAATAAGTTTCTGAGCCCCCTGTTACACGTCATTTTCTTGAAGTAAAATATACGTTTGTTTTACTGTAACTTCTTATTTTCCGGTGAAATGTGACCATAACATTTCTGATTGCTTTTTAGGCAGATTCGTTCCCATGTGTGCAGCGAGTTTGTGAAGCGGAGATCTGATTCCTGGTTCAGAATGAACGCATGGTTTGTTTATGGTATAAACACAATCAGGGATTGTTATGGCACTTGGGGTATAACGCTGTCATGAAGTGATGGATTGCCGACCTCTGATTTTGTAACGGGATATGAACGAATGCAGCCAGAGAAATAACGGTGAGAATAGACAGCAGGAGAGGGTCTAATCCTTACCGTGGACAGACGTGAAGCTTTGTCTTCTCTCTATTAATAGATCTGTCGCTTGCTTCCCCTCTCAAGTTTGTTTCGGAGAGCTACCTTGTCTTGTTTTGATTTAGATGCCCCCCATCGCTCCACCCCTCCCCTATCGGATTCTAACTATAGTCAGACTCAAGGCGATTGGCATAGTTCGCGTGGCGTGGATGTTCTTCAACACAGCTGTTTGTGCAGAGCATGCTGTTCGCCGAGCTTTGGCCTTGTGCGCTATTCTTTTCTTCTCTCGAACCCTTTTCCTATCCAATTCTCTCTCTCATCGACCCCTTACACCCCACCTCTCTCTTTATTTCTCTCTCCCTCCCTCCCTCCCTCGCTCTCTTCTTTAGCTCAGAGGATGATTTCACACATTGAAGATTGTGCACTTCTTTAGCGGTCAGCTATGGTGCGTTAGCGATCCCATTTGAACCCGTGGCCGATGTTCATTTGTGTGGCTGTAGGAGATGGAATGTGGTGTGAAAATGACACTTTAGATACCTCCACAGTCCTTCAGCGCGTTCAGACGGGTCCATCCGACTCTGTGGTACCTCTTCGCGCGGCGTCTCTGCCAGGACGTGTGGTGAACAGACGGGACAGAGTGAGCCTTTGTGAAAGGATTTAGGAAAGAAACACGAGGAACCTGTGCCAAACATCCATTCTGTTTTGCTGTGGCACCACATGTGTTGCTGGTAGGAAAGAGCAGGAGAACAGAGACGCCTGCTCAGAAATGTTTCGCCGTAGAGTCGCTCTGGCTGCGTCCCGTTCGCTTCACACCACTCGCGGAAAGGCAGACCCTGATACTGATTACCTTGGACTGGATTGGTGATCGAGAAACCCATCTACGATTTGATTGGCTTGGGCTGCGACGGCCTTGAAACCAAGGTGTTTTTATCTGTGGTGAAGGGCTGTGGAAGGTGAGGGGTGTTCAGTTCATTATTCCTTCAAGCAGAAGAGTTTTGCAGACTTGCGTGAGATGAGAAATGGAAGACAGATTCTAGTATCTGCGTGTAAGAGGCAGAGAGAGAGAGAGAGAGAATGTTTTTGTATGTCAGTGAGAGGGGCTTTTCTCTGTGATTCAAGGAGACTGTGTGAGACTCCTCAGCCCGTGTGTTTTGTCAGCTGCCCATGGGCCAGTCTGTAGTTCCTCCTGGACTCTTTGAGGGAGCCTGTCTGGTCTCAACACTGCAAAGCAATACCTACAGCGCTATATACTCTCTCTCTCTCTCTCTTTATATCGCTCTTTATATCGCTCTTTAAGTGAACGTTGTCTCTCAACCTCCTTTCTTGCTGTTTGATATCATGTCTGTTTGATATCAGCGATCAGCCTTTTGAGGGCATTTGCATTATTGATGGACTCAATAGAATGGCTTAATCTTTGTGTGATCTTTGTTATTGGCAGCTTTTTTTTTAAAGCAATGAAAAAAATTATCATTCCTCTATAGACTAGGTAGATTTTTTTAAGGTGATTTGGTTATAGAAGGAAGAAGAGATAATTGCCATTGGTACAGTAACCAGTGATCTGGTAACTGTCATGCTACAACGTAATAGATTAAGCTCTATTATGGGTTGGTTTACTTTAGTGTAATGAGTCAGGAAATGGAATGTATTGGAAGCCTGATTCACAGTCTCTCTCTGTCTCTCTCTCTCTCTCTCTCTCTCAGGTGCACAGGAAGATCAGAGAGGACTCAGACATGGCACAGGACTCTCTTCAGTGCCTGGCCCAGCTGGCCTCCATGCATGGCCCCATCTTCCCCGATGAGAGTGCTCAGGTGACCTACCTGGCCCACCTGCTGGAGGGACTCCTGAGCATGATCAACGGGTGCGTGTGTGTCTGAGGGGTGCGCGTGTCTGAGAGAAGCGTGTGTCCTGCCATCTGCTTCAGTTTATGTGTTCGTGCTGCTCAGCTAGTCTTGCATTGCGGTCCGAATTGCTCCTATCATTTGAAAAGACATTTGAAATAAGTGGATAGTGTTTTAAAATTAATAAATAGTTACTTGGTGTATGTAGATTTAAATCCCACATAAACATGTCTGGGTCACATTTCACATGACAATACAAGTTGTTGTTTTTTTTTGCCTGAACTGTTTATGCAAATTTTAGAAACTGTATTTTATATTGTGATGTTTTTATTCATACAGTATAGTACTAGTATATTATTAATGCATATATATTTTTAAAGACAAATGTAATTTCTTATTTAAATGTAATGGTTTTAGGATGAAATATGACCTAGGCATGTTTTTAACAGGGACACTTGCCCGTCAAAAACAGCATCAAAAATTAACCAGGACAGTCCAGTAATGCTACAAAATAAACTGGGTTACACCTGGTGTTTGGATGTAGAGGTGTACTTTGTTTTTTATTTAATTTATGACATGTATGCATTTACTTGGCATACACACTGTATTCTCTTTTATATAAAGATGCAATAGAGTTACTGCAGCTTTAAATACACACACACACACACACACACACAGTCTCATGCACTGCTGTTTGGAATTTGAGAAGTAGGCGTAGTGAGTCGGGGTCTCTCACCCCACTCCTCCCTCCCTCTGTCTCTGCCATTCTGTAATCACCTATTCCTGGAGCATTTTCCAGTTGCATCATCGGAAAACCATGCGGCAGGTCGGCCAATCTGCCATGATTGAACTCTTCTGCTTACAATTTAAATGCATCTGATACGGGTTAGAGCCGCATTTGGGAGCATAAGGAAAGGCAGTCCTCATGTGCTCCCCCAGCACTCAAAGGGGGGAAAACACTTGTGTTCCCAGAACCAGGAATCCAGGTAGTGTGTCAGGACCACAGCAGTGGAATGTTGCGTGTGGAATCTTCAAATCTCCGTTGAGTGCAGCTGCAGTTTCAGGCCAGCTGTGCTTGTAGATGCATTTTTCCAGGGGGATTCGGAACACCTGATGTGGAATGCCAGTCAATAAACTGAAGTTTGTCTGTGTTGTGCATGCAGTTCATTCTGGGTCACTGCAGGTTTACATTATGCCTCAGACCCCCCCAGAGCATGATGGGACATTTGGAATATGAAGGAACATTGATGGAGTTTTGTGTGTGATGATCCTTTCATGGACAGACATTCATTGTTGTCATTTCATTTGTTTTCATTTACTCTAACAGTTTTTGTGTTTACCCCCAGGATTGAGATTGAGGACTCTGAAGCTGTGGGCATCTCCAACATCATCAGTAACTTAATCAGTACATTTCCCAGAAGCGTTCTAACGGCGCTGCCCAACGAGCTTTTTGCCTCTTTCATTAACTGCCTCACGCTGCTCACGTGTTCTTTCGGTCGCAGCGCCGCCCTGGAGGAGGTTGTAAGTACTGCATTTGCATTAGACACAATGATTCCATTTTCCAAAGTGGTTGTGAGCTGTGCGTTTCAAACTTTTCCTCCAGTTTATTTTGTTTTTCTGTTTCTGATTGGGAACAGCTCTATTCCAGCTGTTGGGGATTTTTTAGGAATGTAGAAACGGGAAATGCTGTTTCCCAAATGGCGCGCTTGATATAAAGTTGTGGCCTTAACTCCCCTTATTCAAAGTCCACAAGACCATAGGGTTACCCAAAACTGTTATCCAACAAGCCATGTAGCGTGTGTAGACTTGGAGGACGACTTAAAGTCTTAATTGTATTTTAAACCAGAATGGTGTCGTTCAGGATTGTCACAGCATTCAGTTCTGCTAGCATTAGGTCCTACAAAGAAATAACACGTCACATGATCTGAAGATCACGTCTATCTCTGTCTCTAGCTGGATAAGGATGACATGGTCTACATGGAGGCGTATGATAAGCTGTTGGAGTCCTGGCTCACGCTGGTCCAGGAGGACGAACACTTTCCTCGCGGCTGCTTCGTCCAGCCAGCCGTGCAGGTCTTCAACTCCTACATCCAGTGTCACCTCGCTGCCCCTGAAGGCACCAGAAATCTGGTCAGAACAACCGCATTCATCCAAACACAGTTTCCTCTCGTTGTAAACATGCTCATTTGGCCCATTAACATTGTCAAAACTCACACTTTTCACGTCTCTCAAATTTGCCTTTCCAGGAACTGATTGTTGCTATTCTTGTTTTTTTTTGTTGAATTTGCGGTCTGCCTTTCTTCTCATTTGCAATGGAAAAGCATAAAGCACAACAAATGTCAAACAGTTTTGCTTCATAGAATTTACTGGCAGTGTAACAAATGGCTGTTCCAGCCACATGGGTTTGGTCATACGCATGCATATGTTTGCCTTTTCAGACTGCAAACGGTGTCGCTTCTCATGAAGAGGAAGAAATAAACGAGTTGCAGGAAGACGACAGAGAGCTGTTCTCAGATCAGCTGGCCAGTATTGGCATGTTGGGACGCATTGCTGCTGACCACTGTATACCTCTGCTCACAGGGTACAAACATTCCTCCTGTTATCTTCTGTGAATAAATTGGTACTTTAAAACATTTTTTAAATCAAATCTGTCTTAAGTTTGTTGGAGGACCGAGTCACGCGGCTTCACGGGCAACTCCAGAGACACCAGCAGCACCTCATGGCCTCTGCGGACCCCGGCACAGAGGACAGAAAAGTCCTAGACGACCTTTACGAAGACATTCATTGGCTCATATTAGTGTCAGGTCTGTGTCGTCTCAGGAGACTGATTAGCATATATCAATGTCATTGTAATACATACTGCAGAACCCAGCGTTGATTCAATGGAAACCTGAACTTGTAGAGGCATTTCACAACTGAGGTTGCTTTGTATTAGTTGCTAAGGTTAGTTGAAGAACTTTTCCAGCATTTTAATAATAAGAAAGCTAATGAATAAGCTCCTGTACTCATAAACATACTAACCCTAACTTCAGTAGTACTGACTAGCTACTAACTAGCATGTTGATATTTAAAGGTTGTTTTGGTGCTTCAACAGGCTACCTCTTAGCCGATGACCCTCAGGGTGAGACACCACTGATACCTTCAGAAGTGATGGAATACTCCATCAAACACTCCACTGAGGTGGATATCAACACTACACTGCAGCTTCTTGGCTCTCCCGGAGAGAAGGCCACTTCAATCCCAGGATGCAACAG
Source organism: Yasuhikotakia modesta (assembly GCA_036877545.1). Taxonomy (NCBI): domain Eukaryota; kingdom Metazoa; phylum Chordata; class Actinopteri; order Cypriniformes; family Botiidae; genus Yasuhikotakia; species Yasuhikotakia modesta. Next base: position 73,886 of record JBAJNP010000071.1, on the reverse strand, counting down.
GACAGACTCGGTTATCAGGTAAAGTTACCTCACAGTAGGCATTAGACACAACAACTGCCTGGTATGTATTGACTGCAAGGAAGGTCAGAATGTGTTCAGAACAAAACGAAAAGACTACTTGTCCTTCACTTTTTACAGCTACAGATCTATGTCCTTGTGTTTAGCACAACACTGTTCTGTTATACTGGATACTAGGCAGTAGGGTGACAAATATCTTTAGGGCAGTGATATTAGCCTCAGCTGCTATAAATGCTATACAGCTCAGTGTTAAACCGTAGACTAGAAGCTAAATCTCCTTAATATCAGCTTATCTGATAAATACAGTTTCCACTGGAGACTATGAGTGTACAGTAAGAACAATGCCTTGAGGACTGTGGACTCATGGGGATTTAAACTTCCCTGTGTTAAAAGTTTATCACTCAAATGCTGCTGGAGAGGCCAGGCATGCTGGGGCGCAGGGTGTTTGATCTGCCCCCGGTGCTGGAGGTTCGTTGGCCCATTGGGGAATGCCCTGGCACGCTCCCAGCCAGGCCTGCCACGCGAACAGCAGCCCTTCGGTGGCCCCAGCCCCGGCGCCAGCCAATTCTCCAGCACCACTCCCTGCACATTATTCAATTAGAGCCAGGCCAGGTGCTGCCGTGAGCCCGGGTCAGAGGGGAACACTTGAGGCCTGAAGTCGTGTGTGTTCAGAAGCTATTTACAACTAGATAATGCTTGGTTTCAGTTGCTAATTCCAGCCATTGTTTTCCAGGGTCTCCATGTTTTTATTGAATTTGAGGCCGGTTTTCTGTGCTTGCAGGTGGTCGGAATTTTTGGACCCTTTAAAGAGAAGCAGATATTTGATCTGATTCTAATCAGATGGGAACGAAAGCAGACTGGGAACTTGATGAAGAGTGCCATTTTATTGATCCAACAAAGAGTAATTTGTAGAGGCTTGTTTATGCCGTTACTGGTTGGGTCTCTTGGAGACCTGGTAGTTTTATTTGCAGAAGTCTGTTAGTGATCTGATTTGGGGAATGGTATCCATTATATTATTCCAGAACCTTGGAATGGGATAGAGGTTAGGATTAATAGATTGGAAGGGCGCTGGGCTGATGGGCAGAATAGAGAAGGAGAATTTGGATGGGCGGGAAGGTGGGGGAGGCAAAGCGGAGGTCAAAGGATTTGGACAAACAGTATGTTGATGGTGGGTGGGGGGAAACTGAGCAGACGGTAGGGGATTTGGAAAGACACCGTGCCAAGGGATTGAGTTTCCCAATGACAGGCACCGACCCCACCGCTCTGAAATGTCAGTGAAGTTTTATCTTCACAAACAATGTGAAACATTTAAGCGAGCCACACTCGGTGGGCAGTGTGGGATGTCTGTCTTCCAGTGCGGTAAGCTGCTGTAATCCTTTTCTTGTGTCCCCTTTCTGTTCCAGTGGAGGTGTGAAGGAACGATAGCGTTTGTTTTTGTGAGCCTTTGTTGAGTCTTGGCGCATCTAGACGGAACTGCCATGAACTGTGTTCCATTTGCTCCCTTCAGTTTTGCTATGAGGAACAACAATGCCTGTCAGATTGTGTGTGTGTGTGTGTGTGTGTGTACGTGTGTACATGTGTGTGTAATTTCCTATTTCTATATAATGTATTGAATAATATATATTGTATTATATATACAATTTTATTAAATATTTCCCACATTAATATATTAAATTGATTTACATTTCCTACGTCTCCAGGTTGTTATCAGCGGTACTAAGAACATCAGAGGTAGAATCTCGGGCCACACGAGCGAGTCTAACCGAGCTGCTCAGTCCCCAGATGGGCAAAGACATTGTCTGGTTTCTCCGGCGCTGGGCCAAAACATACCTGCTGGTGGACGAGAAACTCTACGGCCAAGTGAGTTGAACACACAGTTTCCACCTGAAAACAAGATAGATTGAGGGTGATCAGTTTGTGGAACGCGAGCAGGCCAACGTGTCTGAATGTGAAGTCTTTTTGGATCCCTCCTTCGGTTCTGTTCAGACACAGAAAGAAACTGGCACCCGGCCTAGACGTTATTTACATGTCATTTTATGGCTTCTGTCTCGATTTCCCTGCCTGTTTTCTTCACCCTCTTTGATTCTCTCCATCAGATCAGCATGCCCCTCAGCACAGCCTTTGGGGCCGACACAGAGGGGGCGCAGTGGATTGTGGGATATCTGTTGGAGAAGGTGATCAATAATCTGTCTGTGTGGAGCTCGGAGCCTGAACTGGCCAATGACACGGTGGAACTGCTGGTGACTCTGGTGGAGAAGAGAGAGAGGTTTGTGTTTTTGAATGCAGAGCATGTGTGGCCATCACTGAGGGCTAAATGTGTGTCTAATTAGACAAAAGCTCTGCATGACAGCTGCTCGGTGACAAGCACAAGGGACTGAGTGGTTTGTGCTGACAACTTAAGTTGATGGAAAACCACGTTTTTAATGTGCCCCACCTGCTGGTGGAACTCTAGTATTGCATCTGAAGATGAAAAGATTGCAATAAATTGTTGTTTGTATGCTTTGTCATGTACAGCCTTTTTTAATAGAAATATCATTGTGTGTTAATTTAAGTTAATGTCATTCACATCATTAATGACCCTCATGTTAGCTTCCAAATACAGTGATGCCATCAGGGATGCCAAATGCTATTGGTTCTCCTAACATGATTCGTAACCAATCATGACACTTGTTACATTTTTATTTCCCATTTATGGTTCAGGGCAAACATTGTTGTGCAATGTGAAAACTGGTGGAACTTAGCAAAGCAGTTTGCAAGCCGTAGCCCTCCCTTACACATGCTGTCCAGCACAGTCCAACGGACCCTCATGAAGGCCCTTGTCCTGGGGGGCTTTGCTCACATGGATTCTGATACCAAACAGCAATACTGGACAGAGGTAAGAAAATCTATTGTAATACTATATCTAAATGTAAACAAATGTTTTAAAGAGTGGACAAGTTTAATGAAAAACTAAATAAAGCATAGACACAAGGTCTCTGAGACCTTGTGTCTATGCTTAGTGTCTAAAGTTCATGACCTCATCATCTCCTGCAGGTTCTTCACCCACTTCAGCAGCGCTTCCTCAACCTCATCAACCAGGACAACTTCGCTCAGATCTGTCAGGAGGAGGCAGTGAAGCAGGAGATTGTTGCCACTCTGGAAGCTCTGTGCGGCATCGCTGAAGCAACTCAGATCGACAACGTGGCATCACTCTTCAGCTTTCTCATGGACTTCCTGTCCAGCTGCATCGGCCTCATGGAGGTCTACAGAAACTCACCAGAGACGGTCAACCTCATCATAGAGGTCTTTGTGGAAGTGGCCCACAAGCAAATCTGCTACTTGGGAGAGGTAAGATGTGTTGTCAGATTAATTTGTGATGTATTCATAATGTTAGATGTCACCTAGTCACAAGAACTTCTCTGTATCTCCACAGACTAAGTCTATGAAGCTGTATGAGGTGTGCTTGACGCTTCTGCAGGTCTACTCCAAGAACAATCTGGGTCGGAAGAGACAAGATGTAGCTGCAGAGGAGGACCAGTACCAAGATCTTCTGCTCATCATGGAACTTCTCACAAATCTGCTCTCCAAAGAGTTCATCGACTTCAGCGACACTGGTACTGGCATCTGTACACATTAAGCTTGCCAATACCCAGTTTACAATTTTAAGTTGTAAGAATGTTTCCCTAACATTTTCTAAAAACTAAACTAAAAAAAGATTACTTTAAAAGTTTTAGTAGCATTAGGAAATTTACAGTATTTTAGTTAACAGCTGAACAATACTTTTGGTAACTCACAACATAACTTTTCAACAACTGAAAAATTACTTTCGTACAGACGAGGTGTTCCGCGGACAGGAACAGAGTTCTGGTGCGGGACGGACCGTATCGGCGGCTGATGTTGTACTATATGGGGTGAACATTGTGCTACCCCTTATGTCTCAGGACTTGCTTAAGGTAAGATTTGACTTCAATCAATTCAGATACAAATAATCAGTTCAAAAACATGACCTAACAGACTATCCTAAAAACATTGCCTTATTCTGTCTTATCCTACCCAGTTTCCCTCCCTGTGTAACCAATATTATAAGCTCATCACCTTCATCTGCGAGATCTTTCCAGAGAAGATCCCTCAGCTGCCAGAGGAACTCTTCAAGAGCCTCATGTGCTCTCTGGAGCTGGGCATGACCTCGTATCCTTTCACGCTAATTCATCTGAAGTTCTAACTGGAGTGAGTTTATTTATAAAACTTCTCTTTAGAACTCAGCAGCTGCCTAGTTTTTCTTCTTAACACCCGCTGCAGGATGAGCTCAGAGATCAGTCAACTGTGTCTTGAGGCTTTGTCCCCATTGGCTGAGCAGTGTGCCAAGACACAGGAAAAGGACACGCCCTTATTTATTGCCACACGACATTTCCTTAAGGTGAGTCACATGATGTGCCACCAGCGAGAACCTCCAAGGAGGTTTTGGGGTCAACAACCCTGGTCCATATTGTGGTTCTTTGTGACCATAAACATTCATTGTAATTTTTGCTTTGTGAAAGATCTGTTTTACTGACTCAAACTTCCTCTACAGCTGGTGTTTGACATGCTTGTGCTGCAGAAGCACAACACTGAGATGACGGTAGCGGCGGGAGAAGCTCTCTATACGCTAGTGTGCCTGCACCAGGTATGCACCAGTATTCCCATGCTGCAATATGGAAGTTAGTTGTTGGGATAAGTTTTGGTTAATAAGTGTTGGTGTTTGTTATAGGCGGAGTACTCAGAGCTGGTGGAGGCTCTTCTCTCCAGTCAGAGGGATGCTGTGATCTACCAGCGACTGGCAGATGCATTTAACAACCTGACCGCCAGCAGCACACCTCCAACCATGGACCGCAAACAGAAAGTGGCCTTCCTTAAGAGTCTGGAAGAGTTTGTTGCCAACGTGGGGGGGCTTCTTTGTGTCAAATAAACCACTTCCTCAGGCAACTTGTTCCCCTCTTCAACTCAAAAACCCTTTGCCAGACCATAGAGATGTTCAGTCATACAGTTGGACATGAGCACTGATAAGGCTCTCTGGTCTTCAGACACATGTGCCTCCTGAGCCAAAGGGAAGCTGAGGAGAGGGGACAACCTACAGCGATCATCTCAATCTGAGAAGTCATCAGATTAATGGGGGAACCTTTACGATACGTACACCCCCTCCATTACACACATATACAAACTCTCTTGCATACGTCTCTCCTTGAGTGCCTTCACGTTTGGTTTCTTGTGTCTCAGATACGCCTGTCTCTATGGTAATGAGCAGAACAGTGTGTTACTGTGCGTAGGACTGTGAGCTGTGGTTGCCATGACAACAAAAATGCCTTTCCCACTAAAACTGTAGATGCGGGAAGGCCGTTTTGGAAAAGAAACCAAATCGCTTTGTGTTTAAGGTTGTATATATTTTCAAAAAGGCATAAAATGAAAGTGTTTAAGTGCAAAAAGGACTGAAAAGTTTTTATAAGATTATAGTTTCAGATTTTTTATGATGACTTAACCTGAAGAAAAGGGGGGTTGAATTTCATTTTTGATTGATTGTAGTTTTATTCTTTGTTGTCATTTTGCCCTGATCACAGCAGTACTGCTGGAAGTGTTTCAACCAAAATATGTCTATGATCAGCTTTTAATGGATGTTACTCAGAGTCATGATCATCTATTAACCTCAGAAATGTTATACATATGCTAGCACACTCAGACTCCAGCTGTAGCAATACAATACCAAAAATGATCATCAAGGGATGTTACCTGTTGTATTCAGATTGTCTAAAAGTCTCCCTGACTTTTATTGTTCAAAGCACTAATTCTGTTATTTGGAAATGACTGAAGTGACTTGTAAAAGTGTACATAAACTTGCTATAAAACCGTGAGTCCTCTTTCTTGACCTTGAACTGTTATCTATGGCTGGAGATGTGATTTTTTTTTACAAATTTGTTGATGTTATGAATGACATATAATCACATGAATGCATACATTGGTCATGAAAATGGCATCATTACATTAATGGCATACATTTATGCAGAAATTTGAGTACTTGAGAAACTTTACCTTTTTTAATTTTACTGTTTTCTTTTTTATGTTACATTTTACAGTTTTCCTTTATTTATTACATCTCAACATCGTGCTCCTGATGTTCCAGTATCGGCGGAGTTTAACGCGATTGTTCCTGCCAGGCCACCGTAGTACAGAAAACACGTGTGAACTGTTTGCTATCGGCTCGGAGCATGTAGCTGCTGTTTTCTATTATAAGTCCTGTGGTTCATACGGTTTTAGATCTACTCCTAGCGTAAGTCACTCCTATATTTAATATAGTTTATTACAGTTACAACTGTTAGATACGTGTGAGGATCGCGCAGTGTTTCTTCAGCATGTGTCGTTTAATCCACTCGTCCCGTTTTGTTGTGAAGGGCTGGATAGAATGAGTGACAGTGAAGACGATGTACCGCAGCTTTCAGCCGAAGCGCTTGCAGCCCTGCAGGAGTTTTATGCTGAAAGCGGAAGGACGCGGTTGGGACGGGACTCAACACCGACTGATACATTCTCTGTCGGTGCCGTGGAGGAGGACTGGGTATAGTTTATATAGTACGAACATGTGTCATGTGATAATATGGTAAATGCTGGTTAAATGTTGTTTTTCCAACAGCGCATGAGCCAGTTCTGGTACAACGAGGAGACAGCAATCCGGTTAGCGGAGGAAGTCCTACAGCAGGCAGGAGAACATGGGAGGTGGGTCTCGGTTGAACATAACAGCCGGGGACACACATTAATAGCTGTCAGATGTGTGTTGTGGTCATTGTAGCCTGTTGACAATCAAAGGCTGTAGCTTTAAACCACCAAAATACATAAAACAATAAACAATACAGTCACGCCTTCTGATCTACATGAAGTGTATAAATGAATGTATTCAGCACTTGTGAACTCGTGTGACTGAGTTTGCTGCAAATCACTGAAACATCAACAAAGTAACTTATCAGATGCTGTCGCCTTTTCATTGAACTCATTGAACTCTCACTCGTTTAAATGCTGTATGTTTCGGCTGTAGGGTTGCTTGCCTGAGCGCACCAAGCGTGTATCAAAAACTGAAGCAGCTGGAGTCTCATGGTGCGAAAAACGTCTCCGTTGTGTTGCTGGAGTTTGATCGACGCTTCGCATCATACGGACACGAGTTCATCTTTTATGATTACAACAACCCTCTGCGCCTGCGCGAGGATGTTCTTCCTCAGAGCTTTGACATCGTCATCGCAGATCCTCCGTATCTCTCCGAGGAATGTCTCGGCAAGGTGGCGCAGACCATTAAATACCTCACTAAGGGCAAAATCTTGCTCTGTACAGGTGAGAGAACCTGTTATAACTGGACTATTATAGTAATGCATGCATGCATGCAGGACTTATTCATATTTAATCGGTGTTAGGACAAAAATCCAAGATAACTTTTTTTTTATTAAGCTATAAACAAGTACCCATTTTTGAAAGCTGACATATGATGGAAAGCACAGATGTGTTGTTTGTGTCCATTGTTTGTTCTCATACTTACGGTCTGTGTTTGAATCTTGATCTTATTCTTACAGGTGCCATTATGGAGCATCATGCAGAAAAACTTCTGGGTCTAAAGATGTCCAGTTTTTTACCGAAACACAGTCACAATCTGGCCAATGAGTTCCGATGCTACATGAACTATGACTCAAGCCTTCATTGATAAAAAAGGCCTTAAATTAAACTTTAAATACGTAAAATGTCTATTTAGGCTTCAACAATGATTATTATGAACAATTGATACTGACTGCAAGAGAAGATTAGCAGACCCAAGATTTTAAAGTGCAGAATTTGGCCCTTCATCTGAGATCTCTGTTATTGATTATGTGTCTGGCTGGTTTCAGTTACACACATTTAATGGTTTCCATTATACAAATGTCAGTTAGAAAACAGTGTAATATCAATAGGATTAAGGATACATTTAAATGCATTTGTATATAATACATTATACAAAGGATTTGGGTGGAACAAGTGTTTTTTTAAATAATTAAAAAAGGACTGACACAAGATATATTGATTTCTTGTGAATGATATACTTCAATGATTATGAATGGAATTCATGCATGGTTTTAAAAGAAGCACAAAAATCCTCTTTATCCTCAACGCCATGATGTTATCCAGCTTTTTCCAAGTTTTTCAGATTTGTAGATGGTTATTATTTTGGCACCAGAAGTTTTCCTTTTGCTTGGCAGTGCAGAATAGAATCTGGAACTGTGAAAGTTCTGAGCTGTTGTTCTAACATTTCTTACAACAGTTTCATTTGTGGTGATACGAAAAGGAGATAAAGACAAAAACTGTATATGGTTAAAACTGGTGAAACATTTAGTTAATCAACTCCTGTGTTAAGTTTTCTTAAAGGTGAAAACTTGAGGTTTTGGCATCACTCTTTTCGCGCTTTGGTTGCCGTTTTGTGACTTCCTGTCTTTTCCCAAGAATGGCACACAAGTGCAACCTACGGCGACGGACACGTAGTTTTCAATGTAGGAGTGACGTCCCCCGACACACGGGCCGACACGCCGCAGCACCACAGTGGGGACGTACACTGGGGTGCTCCGGAAGCTGTCGCTTTCTTCCCCGTTTGGACCGGTCAGGCATCCCTTACATAAACAATATGCCTCCGGGAGAAATCGAGGGTACCTCGCTGGATCGTGAGAGATTCTTGATTCAATAATCAAACAGAAAAGTGTCATTTTAATGCCACGTAAAAACAGGTTTATAAGGCAGACATTATAACGAATAAGATTATCATCACGTAAAATAAACTTAATATATAGAGAGCAGGTTTATTGCAACCTACCTGTACGCCCAAGGTGACAGGCTGAGGAAGTTTACGGGGGTACGTGATCTGTCACGGGCTAGGCGACCCACCGATGAACAGGTGAGATTCTGGCGCTCTGGAGGGGCGATCTGAAGGGTGTGATGAAACGCACTGAGCACCCCGACCGAGAGTCTCCCGAACATCTGTTCCAGAATCTCCTCCGGCATGTCCAGACAGGCGCGGGTCCGCTGCGCTCTCCTGGACACCTTCGGTCCCCGTTCACCCAGCGCGCCCCCGTAACACACTATCAGCAGAAGCGCCAATATACTTCGCCGGTCCATTTCTCCTGATACTCTCTGAAAACTATAAGTTCAAATAGAAATAATTATTAATAAATCTTTGTAAGATCGTTAACGAATCGTGTGTGCGATCCGAATTAAATCCCCAGCTGTTGCGTAAAGCTGCATCTCATCCGTCTGTCCCGTAAAGGCGCTCCGGCAACTTTTCTTTCAGACGCTGGGCGGACGGTGATACCGAATAATCAACGCTTATGAAACAACGACACATCTCATTCATTGTAAACCCAATGTCATTGTACGATATGATAAAGATGACGTGAAAACCTATCACTCCAAATGTTATCGGGGGACGCTTTTATATTTATGCAGATATTTATGAGACCCACTGGAAACATTAGGCGCCAGGGACGCAGGACAATTTCATACAACTGTGTGATTTATTACTCAAGCTAACAACATATTCATGTAATAACATTTCAATGCATAACAAACATTTACATACATGGTATATGACAGTACATACTAACATAAAGCAATATAAACTGTTATACAATAAGCAAATTTTACGCAATTCCTGACAGAGCTGGAAAATATAGACCAATTTAGCCTCAATGGAAAAAATAACTGTACTGGACAAATGTTAGGAATAGACATTTCACTTTAGTCCTGCACATCACTCAGGCAGAAGGTCATCTCCCAGCTCTTCATCAGCAAACTCATCTTCCTCAGCTTTCTTTCTTGCTGCAGTCTTTGGTCTTTGCATTTGAGGCCCCAGCGGATCAACATAAGAAGCATCTGAGATGTTTACAGAGCGACACGTAACATTAGCGACAATACAGCCAATGCAACAAACATTTGAATAAAAAATGTGAGAACAGAATAAGGAACGTGTCATAATAGTCAAGCAAGTGTCAGTCAGAAAAGCTTGTTTGTTGCTAGTTTGTGCACCCAAACCCATAACTGTTGCTAGCACCATTCTCAGTGACCAGGAGCTATCATGTTATCACCAATATTTCTCACCTATTTCCTGTTGAGTGGCCTCATATGGCTCATTGGACCCTGGAAGCGTCTTCAGTTTGACGCTCAGTCTCTCACCCTTAGCGCTGGTGCCATGGCTGCTGTGTCCACTGTCTGAGAAAACACAACCAAAGCAGGTAATGTTGGCTTTGCAAGCGTGTGACTGAGAATAACTTCACACCCATATTTGTTCAGATGGTTCTGAATGCAAAGAAAAAGTTGTGTACTTTCAGAAATGCCACCGCTGACACCGTAAGCCATGCTTATATGTCACACAGATGTTAGAATGCTAGTAAAAACACATGAAAAGCAACGGTTTCAACTTGTACAAATATAAAGTGTTTGATCTCATATCACATGGTTTGCATAAGTAAAAGCGTTCATGTTTTACAAAGCGGCGTCACAGCTGGGTTTCATATCTAGATGGTGATGACAGGAACAGAGCACTGAGGGACAGAGCAGAGACCAGCAACTACAGAATCTGTGTGACAAAACACAGAGGCTATAAAAATGAAACATTTGCTAACCTAGTTGTTCTCACAACATCTCGCTAACACGGGACAAATTGGGAAGCCAGGCCAAATGTAAATGCAGACATCACACACTATTTTTATATACTTTGTGACTTTAATAATTGAGGCATAATATTGAAGTACAATAAGATAACAAGCATTTGAATGGTGATGTTTCAGAGAGCACATGTTAAATTCCACACTGGTTTATTTGCACTCTGTGCTGTGCAAACAGAAAGCATTTGAGGGGCTGGAAACACACAGTCAGAGTGGGCTATTCCCTGGAAATAGTGGTTTTGGCAGCAGTCACATTGTCAAGCTTCTACACCACATGTTTGTGTTTTATTGTGCTGCGATTTAATTTATGTCCTTGGATCTTTAGATGCTGCATCATTTAGGGGAACTTAAGGCACTAAAATGGCATTTTGGCATATTGGTGTGTTCTCAGCCACCGGGTCTGAAGTTTTCCATAATGTTTGCGGCTGCAAGTGCTAAACAAATAAGCTGTTTTGTTTTAACCAGTTAGAGGTTTGATCATCAGAACTGCAAAAAGCAGTTTACATACCTCCACCCTGTTCCAGCACAGGGCTATATTTAACATCAGAGTGAGAAACTGCAGTCAAAATAAACAAAAGAGAAGAGAACAGAGCTCTGAGGACAGAGAGAAGAGGCTGGACAGAGGACCCTGGGTGAGGTTGCACCATGCAGAACATCAGACACTAGCGGATTATTAGCATGTTTAGAGAACAATGCTTCTGTTGACTAAAACTGTAAACTTGTCATTGTGTTCGGAGCTCGGTTAGGACCGCAGGGCAGATTGCGAGGAATGAACGGTATGTGCAGCAAAGCTCGCTAATGGTTAGCGTGGCAACAGTTTATTTGTGCATAGAATGCGATTGTTTCACAGGTCTAAAGCATGAGCTCGCAAGCTCCTGTCTGCGTCTGTGGTGTGTGCAGTCATACCACTGGCTCTCAGAGGAGGGGTATTGATGGGACTTGAGCTGCTCCCTTTCAGAAGAAAAGACAAGCAGAGAAAGAATAACAGATTAACAGATAACAGGGAGAAACGGGTCACTGATAATAGATACTGAGACAAGATAAAGATAATACTTCATTATTGTCTAAGAAGACAGATTCATGTGGTTGTATACAATGACATGTGACATGTGACAGTGACATGTTTTAACAAATGAATGATTTAGAAAATAAGAGTTATGATTGGATTAGTTGTTAAAGAATTATTTACAGATCATCTTTATGATTTTTTTAATCATAATATTTAATCCATGTCTTAGGAGTGTGTGTTTAGCATTGTGCTATTTGATCACAACCCCTAATGAAACCACTTTTAATGATAAACTCCAGAAGTTTTAATGTCTGTTTTATTCCACACGAAGCTGTGAGAGATCCTACCACTGAACTTGGGAGTTTGAGGCTCTTCCTAATGTGTTAAGAAGAAATAAGCAGAAAATACTGGGAGGAAAAAAGACAGTTACAGCCGCTACTCTTAACCGATTTTAACACAAGACTGTATTAGAAACAGAACCACCTTTAGACCCATAACTACCTGAGGCTGATAACTGAACATCACCTTGAATGAGATCCGCATCTGATGTCCCACAGAGGAGTGAAGAAAACTGTTATTATTATTATATAATACAATTAACTTCTTATTGTTCTTGACCTTCAACTACAAATCTAAGGGAGATGTTGTTCTATATATTGTGTAGTTTAGATCAATCTAGAACATCACATTTATGGGATCCTGAAACTGCAACTCATCTCAACTAATTGTGTCCAGCTATTACAGAAACTACAGGCATACCAGAGGGTCTCTTAGGAAGAGTGTGTGTAATGTTAGAAGTGTTTCCTGTTCAGCATATTGTCAAGAGAAGCAGAGATCAGATCGAGATCAACAAAAAAAGAATTAAAATGAAAGTAAATGCTCAGATTTATTAAAACATCCACTCACCACTGCCAGCACTACCTTCTCTCCGCCCCCGAGCGCTGCTGTCCCTCCCAGACCTCACCCTCTGTCAGACAAACGGGTAAACGGTGTAAATATTAGCCTGTAGTTGCTTATTTGTCTTGCTTTGTTTTAAAAAAAGCTGCTTTCCAAATCACTGTCCAATCAAGGAATAAGGGAGAATTTTCATTAATCTTTACAGAACGCAGCTACGCTTCAAAAAAACAAACTGAAGTTTCCTGGCAAAAGTAAAGGAAAGAACCATTAGGGGTCATTTCAGTAAATTTCATCCCTTCACACTTGATTTAGAAGCAGCTGTTTTACCTTCTAGACAATCCCGTGCAGGATCCAAAGTTTCTGAGTCACTGTTTGCTCCCACTGGTCTATTTCATGCCATTTATCACATTAAAAGAAGCCAACAGTTAAATGGATCCATCAGTGAGTACCTGCTCTCTGATCTCCTTCATCTTCTCAACTTTCTTGAGTTTGGTGGCATAATCCTGCACCTCTTTCAATCCCATATCCGTGCACAGCCTCACCAGGAAGCGCAGACCTGCCCAGAGAAACTCGTGAGATACAGATACAAGATGGCTGTAGAAAATCAAACGAAAAGAGTTGCATTGAGTACATTCAACATTTTCCGGAAATTTCCGATGAATTTCCTTGTAGGTCTCGAGTGCCTTTTGGTAATTCCCTGAAAAACACATATCATAAGTGATGACTTAAAAGGTCCTTAGAAGGTCTTTGCTGTCTGACAAATACTGCAGTATCAAGTTTGGTTGAAATAAAGTGCATACCACTTCTCCTGTAACAGCTGGCCACCATCAGCTGCCACTTCACCTGCGTTGGTCTGAAATAAATACACACACATCCATAATGCAGAAACAACATGAGCAATGATTTATTCAGTAATGATTTGATGAGTAACTTACTGAATGAGGGTAGCTCTCTCAAAATACTGAATAGCTTTCTCACAGAACTGGGTGTCGATGTAATACGCTCCCAACCATTCGATGACACTAATGTTCGAGGGAAAATACCTGTATGACTGAAACGTACAAACAACACAATATTATCATATTCTGAATTAATCCAAGATCATTTTAAGGAAGATTTTAACTCTAAACATAGACAAACAGAAATGCCTTTTATTTAAACAATATTTGCAATATTCACAACCCTGTTGTTTCTGTGTAACATTAAACAGTGAGCTTTGTTTACCTCATAATAATACTGGAAAGCCTGTGATTTATCGCCCTCATTGTCATACAGATCTCCCAGTTTGGCCAGTACCTGCGCATCTGTTGGGGTCACACTGGTGAGCTGCATCAGCCACTCAATGGCCTGGTGAGGGTCTTCCAACATCTCATATCTAAAGCTGCTTAAGAAAACGAACCTAAATTTACCCTCCTCACATTACTGCATGCTATTCCTTGACTAAATAACACTTTATTTAACATCATTTTAAACACAAGAACACAATAATGTACAGTGAGAAGCTCACTGAGAAACATTTTCTCAGAATTCTCAGAGTTTGGTATTCAATCCACTGAAACATTTGACTCTGGAATGCAATAATTGACCAATGAGAGTAACCAGAGAAGGTAGGATACAGGCTAGCCAGCTGATACATGACCTGAGCGCTGTTTCTCAGGATAGCATGGAGCTTATGGAAACATTCCAGGGCCTCCTCCAGTCTTCCAAGCCTCTTATAAGTCAAACCTTCATGAGAAAACAACGGGGTTCAAATAAAACATTTATGAGGTTAAGTAAATCATTTTTGGGTGAAGCACCCCTTTAAGAGGTCACGTTAATGACGACACACCTAAGTTATAGAGAGCCTCAGTGCAGGATGAATCATTGCGGAGAGCCTCCTTATAAAACTCTGCTGCTTTCTCAAAATCGTCCTTCACAAACACCGTGTTGCCTTTGTTAATGAGGGCAGCGGGATTGTAGCGGTCAGCGCTCATGGCTAACTCAGCGTAGCGGTCAGCCTGATCGTAATCTTTCTCCTGAGGAACACAAACACACACACATACGGGTGGACAAGAGCACATTTATGAATTTATGTCAAAATAATCAACACACACTTTCTCACCAGAAAGTACAAAAAGGAAAGATTAGTGGCGGCAGCGCTTTTAACTCGACTGTCCTTCTTCTCAAACATCTTCAAGGTCTCCACTGCCTGAACAGAAGACTGTGATTAATCACATGCATAGTGACTATTGGGGAACCAAATTTGGATAGATGGTTAGTTACCACTGCTGTTGCATAATACCTAAACACCTCTGAGCCACAATCACATTTCATTTCCTACCACATATAATGACACAACAGCCAAACACAACACAACACAATATCACCACACAGGTACACAAGGACAACAGCAGACAGAAACACACACAGTCTCCAATAACACAAACATACCTCAGCCTCAAGAGTCATGCAGATGGACAGATGATAAAAACAAAAGACATTTGAATGTGTGCTGCGTTAAAAGACAGAAACAAGGCTTCCACACAGACAAGGAGCATTGTGGCCCTGTTCTGCGAAAAATATCACAAGCAACACAGTTCTGTTGTGTATCTGCACAGATGTATTTACCTGTTTAAAGTCTCTCTGTCTTAGGTAAGTAATAGCTTTGTTGATTTCCAAGTCGTTTGCCAGTTCCACATACTGGGAACCCTTCACCATATCTACACACCTGCAAAGGAACCATAATACAGTACTGATCGTTAAATTAGTTAAAATGAACCGTTGTGATCTAAAACAAGTATCACATGCTGTCCTACACGTTTCAAACGTCATGGAAGTGACGCACCACAACGCCCTCTTGTGGGCAAATCAATAACGTACCAGTCGAACCCTGCCGCAAATGACGATTCTATGGCCGGGGCAATAAGCTTAGCTGCAGTCATAATGTATTTCTCCGCTAGTGCCTTCCTGGAAAGTAGCAAACAAGTACAATTACTAATATAACTAATGCAGATTTGGCAAAATAAAACTTTATTCTTACAGTTCCCAGAGAATGTATTAGAATACCTCTCCCGTTCCATTTGGTGAAGTTTATCATTCTTTATAGCCTCAATCACCATGTTTGCATGAGCGTCATCCTAAAGTTATAAAACAGACATTTTAAAACAAAACAAATCAACGCTGTATGTACGAACTGGGTTTTAACATGAACTCACATTTGAAGGAATGTACTTGTCTTCATCATCAATGCCAAGAGGCACACAGATAAGCTTCTGGAAAGCTTTCTTCATTCTCTCACGATCTCCGATGGCATAATAGCACAGGATGAGGTTAAAGCCTGTTTTTATGTTGGGACTCTCACTCATGATGTACTCAAAAGACGTGATGGCATCTGAGTACTGACCCATGTGTATGAAGACAACTCCAATGTTCTGCATGATCTTGATTCTGTACAACAAGAAAAACATCAACTTTCATAATCATGGCATCTGCTGACCATTACTTAGTGATTTTAATACTAATTTAAATATGTATTAAATACTGACCTCATCGCATTGTGGGCGTTTGAGATCTGATCTAAAGCCATGCGGTAAAATTTGATGGCTTTTGTGTAGTTTTTTTGCTTGAAATAGATATTTGCCATGTTTACTTTTAATCGTCCTACAGCAGAGAAAACAGTTTATAAACCTGACACAAGAATGTTTCACTAACGTTTATGTTAAATATTAAAATAATAATAACAATGTGCATATTAAAACTGAACGCATTCCCTCACCGGCATTACTGAACATCTTATTCTTCACAATGACTTGGTAAGTGTTCAAGGCCTCTGTGTACATGTCATTATTGGCATACTGGTTTGCTAAGTTAAACAGCACCTTAACACAGGAAAGTTATCGTATGAATCTTCAGTGAGAACCACAGAATCCAGTCCAGAGGTGAACCGTAGAACCATGAACTCACCGAATAGGTCAGATCCAGATTAATGTGGTCCGCAGTGCCGGTTTGTTCCCTCTGTCTAACTAAAGCTCTTTCCTTTCTGCCCGCCTCCTTGGCTTTCTCCAGAGACTGTGAAAAAATTACAGCTCAGCATCTTTTCAACACATTCATTCTTTATATTGTGGAAGCATAAAACCTCACCAGCTGCAGATCTCCACGTGCATGAGCGAAACAGCTTTCTTCTATCAAATCGTTCACCTTTTTCTCCAGAATCTTTATTTTCTCCTCTGGACTGAACAAAAAAGTCATGAAAGAAAGACTGTGAAAGAATCTAGAATCGATATAGAAAGCTAAACTTCTCAACACTATAATAACACATACGTGTCTTCACTCTTTGTCTCTAATGGAGGTGCTGGTCCTTTTGATTGTCCCAATGGGTCAAACGCTGAGCCTGGATAGAACATTCAAATAAAGACCTTGAGAAACCAGAAGGTCCCATGCGTTTATCTCATACTGTTTAATACAAGACTAACTCGGAGTAATAAAGTATGTAATTCGCTTTCATGTGTAAAATTACCTTTAGTCAAAGCTGAGGAATATCCAGCTGCCCGGACAGCGGTCATGGGCCGAGCCGCACCATCCTGTAAATCATACAAACACATTAAATTAACACAATTGAATGACACGACACAAAAATAAAAAATTACACCATACAAGAACCCACCTGAACAGCTCCAGTCATTGGTCTTCCCATAGCAGTGCCCACAGGCATTCGAGCCTAAAATATTAACCCATAAGAATAATATACATAAATAACATTCATTTACTATCAGTTTACCACAGAGTTTGCCTCACAATTCTTTGTGACTGAATTGAATGGCAGAAATGTGCTTGCTCTTCTACTGCACTGCCTGTATGTTACCTCACCTGTAGAAGCCTAACTCTGTCCCTGCCCTGACTGCTCTCTTCCTAAGTATTTGAGGAAGCATTTATTCTCACATATTATCTCTTCATCATCACCCCTGTGACTCAGAAATGCATTAGATTCACAACTTACTCCATACGCTGTTCCTATTGGTCGCCCTCCAATAGCAGTGCTGGGAAATTTTGCTGTCATCTACAACATATTATAAGGAGTATATTAAGCATTCATTATTGATGAAGCACAACACATAATTTTAGAACTTCAGTGGTCCGTGAAGTAAGACATACAGGTGGTCTTCTTCCATGGCTAGTCCGTACTGCCTGCTGAAAGCCAATATCACTGTGAAGATCCTGTGGAGACACAACAGCCATTATGCATAAAATAATACAACTATTTTTAATAAATGTAAGAATAAAGTTAAAATATCTATTTACCTCTGAATCAAATGTTGGATTATAGTCATTATAGCCCGTATAAAGATCATCTTCCTCCTCCTCGGGGGCTAGATGGACGTTTTCCATTATCTAGGAAAACATACATGCAGAAACGAAAGTAAACACAGCAACAGCTATAGCATTAATTTGTGGCAACAATGGTGACAGTTACTTATATATCCAGACGATACACTTTGTTTACAAGTAAACAAAACGGATGAACGGATACATGTTTTCGTTAGTTGCTAACATTGTGTCACTGGAAATACAGATTAGCAGTTTGTGTGCGCGATCAAACGCAGCAGCGCAAGTGTCGACATTACCTGTGATTTACAGATTATAATAGTTTAACTCACCTTTCTTGTTCACTGAAGTACTTTGTGAAATGAAAAACCTAAGTAAATGATCGTTTAAGATAAAAACACAGTGTCTTTAGCGCAGCTAGCTAGCTAGCCAGACTGAGTGTACCGTCTCGGTTGCTAGGATACAGAAACGCGTTACCATAGTCTAACCACTAGCGATTTTTACAACGTTTCTGTTTCGTTTGTTGCATCTGTTAGCCTGGTTAACCTGACAAATTTCGTAATATGTTCATATTTACATAATAAATATGTTCTTATTAATAAGACAAATCCAAACAACATAGAAAGTGTATTTTGTCTCCTGTGAGACACCGTAGCTCCGCCTTGGTTTCGTGCACATGAACTTGTCTGAAGACATTGGTAGTGTTGTGAAGAAGTTTCTGCACACCAGACTTTGACACGAGTTCATTAAAAGAACAAATTATCGGAAGGTAAACTAGCTTGTTTAATTCAGTCTGTCAAGCTAAAACAATGTTATAATCGGATTGTTGCATGTATGCATGTCTTCAAATGTATGTTTTCTTATTTGTCATGCAAAAGTCCATTGAAATATTTAGATCGCAATATGCTCGTAATTTTAAATTCATTTTCATTAATGGCAGTAGATAAATGTGGTTTATCTATTTTTTCTGTTTTTCTAATTTTGTCTATACTATAAAGTGGACTCATTGGCTGCTCCTGGGCCATGGTGTTCCTGAATTGAGGATATGGATCTATGGTCAGGATCTATGACAACAAACCTGGGCAAGCTCAGGTCAATGGAGAAGGAGCTAAATAAAATATATATTAGAAAAGCAAGTGTGCAAATATAATGAAACACTGTCGTACTTAAACCTAAACTCAGTTCTTTGGTCAGCAGAGGGAGTTGTTGGGTTTAGATATACATCAAATTGCTTTGGTTAGATTACATCTCGCTATAATGACAGATTAAGATTATGCAAATCATTTCCTGTCATAGATATGATCTGAATTACTTAAGTTGCTAAGAACAAATAGAGGAGAGATTCTGAGGCCTTACTGAAATGCTCCAAAAGGGAAAATTGATTGAAATTGATTTATTATCCTGCAGTCATAAACTATAATTATTTTAATTTATTTTCCACTCACTACTTTATCTTGAGCTTTTAAGCCATATTATTTTCAAACACTTGCATTAGAAAAAGATGTTTGAAGAGTAACAGACAGCAACAGGGTAGGATTGGCCAGTTCTAAATTTTAAGGCGGGGCTTAATTCAGTCAATGTAGTGCTATTGCAATTGTATGGTAAATGTTTCAGCTCAAAAATTGCATGACTTCAAGTGTGTTGTTATTATTTTTTTTTAAATGTTTTTTGTTGAGCCCAAATCTGATCATATTTAGTTCATTAAAACCTTTTTTTTATTTGGATGTATCAGGTTTTTCCTGTTAGCCCACCTGCAGATGTTTGTATGGAATTTTTACTGAGGAATGGGGTCGGATCAGTATTCCGGGCCCAGAGGGGCTTGACCGGACCTTTGGTTCCTTCATCACCCAATGGAAATTCCACTCCCAACCTATTGAATCTCTTGCTGTCCTTCAAAAGCAGTTTAAGTCAAATAGTTCACTTTTTCCTGCACTAAGTGAATGTTTAATCCTTAATGACATGCTGGTATGCAGTCAGATAGACCTTCATGGTGGAAAGAGGTTTTAAACAAAGCCCTTATCTCAAGCCCTAGAAAACACATAGATCTAGCGACCTTGTCTGTGAGAAAAGATAAAGTTATGTGGTTTTCATTAACAGGTCATTCTGTCATTAACTTCACAGGTAAACCCGCCATACTATGTGTGTCTGGTGGAACTGGTACTCCACCCGGAAACTTTGCTGGGTGTCATGGATGTTACTAATTCACTGATGATCAACGTCGGTCAGGCACCCGTGCGTCTTAGGAAAGAGATTGATGGTTTTGCACAGAACCGGGCCCATTATGCAATCATAGCCGAATCCTGGAGACTGGTTCAGGTTAGTTGAGCCATGAAATAAATGACACCACATATTTAAAGAGTAGTAAGTGCTCACTCAAAAGTAAGTTACATTCATTCATTCATTCCTTCAAAGAAATTCTGATCCTTTTGTTGTTATTGTACAGGAACAACAATAGGTCTGGTGCTTTACGGTATGTAAATATATATTCATGATTATGAAATAGAAAGCTTCAAAATCATATATGGAGAGTAATAGATTTTTGTTAATGGATAGTTCATAATGGATGAGCTGTTTTAAAATAACTAACATACAATCAAACAAGCACCTCTGACTATTTTCATATTGTTGTCAATTGTAAACAAGCTAAAGTTATAATTAGCATTACCGTAAGAATGGTCATGTCATAGTTACACGAAAAGACTGCATACCTGTGGTTCCATCACTGTAATGCACAATGAATTTTGTCTTATAATTTGTTATGACACATTTGGTGTTATGGTAGAAAGGCAAACCCCATTATCTCGGAACAGCGTCGCCCTATAAACACTGTTGTTACATCACAGTTTTAATGACACTGGTTTTGTCCCAGGAAGTACAGTACACCTGTAGTACAGTGTATCAAATAAACATGGGGTGGAGTGAGCCAATCCACTTTAAAACCAAACCCTTTGTGGTTCTGTCCACAACTAAAAACAACAGGTTAATGAAGCACTTTCACAGACAATGGAAATCTCAGTGTAAACCTGAAATGTGACGGTGTTGAGTCATTTTAAGAGTAAATGGAATCATTACTGTTAATAACTCAGTCAGTCATTCACAATTAAACACTAGATGACTTATTTGTATTCATAATATGATAATTCATGGGTACAATGTTGGAAAATGTTTCTGTGGTTGTGAATTCAGTGGGTTTTTTGCCCTGTTTCCCATCAGAGGCAATTATTAAGTTTACTTTTGTAATCATACGTAAGTTTTTCGTAAGTTTCCTCCTTCCTTTCTTGAAGTTTCTTCATTTTCCATGTTTTCCTCATCACATCAGTGTTTTTATTCGTAATGTAATGTGTTATAATAAAAAATGTAATAATACGATCCGTATGAAACTGTATGTTAGGAATTCATTGCTTATCAAAGTCTTGTGAATAAACCTCACATGTAACATGTATGAATTGAAATACAAGCCTAGTGGTTGCAGACAAGAGTCTTCAAGTGTGTATGTAAGCAAACTATGATATATTTCCTAATAAGCCCCTTCTGTTAAGACTCTAGCTTGTTTTGGAGCATCTGTTAAATAACAAAAAAGCACTTCTGCTTTCTGGTTCTCAATAACAACTGCAACAACTTCAGAAGAATCTGCTTGTGTTGTTAATCGGACAGACCAAGCCTTAAAAGTAGTCATGTAGATAAACCAGTCAAACCAGCACACAAACTGGTCACTACATACTATAAATTTGTTTGTGGTTATTTAAAAAGAATTGATGACTTACTGGTCTAAGTTAATAAATGTTAAAGGTCATTGTTCTGTTTTTTTCAATATGTGCTTTTGCATTAAAACAATATTGTTCTTAAAACATTTGATCTATTGTTCTGCTTGAGAAGTCTTAGTAAACATATATTCTTTGGTTGTTATTTACATTGTTTGTGTCAACATTGTAACATTGTACAGACAAAGCCAAACAACTATTTTCAAAGTTATAGTTTAAACACCTGTGCTCACAGGCTTTGCATTGGTCTAATACTGTTGCTGAAAATCCAGTTTGAGCTATTGTATACACTGCCAGAAGGCCAATAAGATAACTAACCGAGCATCTCCTAGTTTCTTCAAGTTAAATTTCTGAAGGACTGTTGACTTGGGTTTCAACCACTGATTTCACACAGCATGTCAAAGGAAAACTTGAACAAAAAGAAAGGAGTACAAACACTAATCGATCTGTTGTGTTTTGACATAAAGGATGTGCTGTATTTTCCTTTTTTTTCCTTTTTTTTAGGTTAAGTTACTGTGTGTGATCCTGAATTTGTTGTTTAATTTACGGAAGTAAGCAGAGAGGTTTCGGGTATTTTTAAAGGAAGGAACTTATTAAGTTTGGATGCCACCCCACACACCAGATTTTCAGCTCAAATCCACTTCGATTTCCTCTCAGAGTCCAGATGAGACCTTTGAGGGAACGCCAACTGCAGAAAGTAGAGTGGCTGGGAAAGCTAATGGCTGCCCCTGGTGATTACCATAGAGGAAAGGCCTCTTTTCACAGTTTCCCCAGCCAGTCCGCCGCCTGGTGACACCAAGATAACAGCCTCGTTGTTGCCCACAGGAAATGAACAAAGACCACCCTGTCCCCCTCCTAAACGCCCTTTTCCTACCCAGTCTGTATCCAAGCTTTGATTTCAGAACAAGTCAAGCTGCAGGTATCTGTAGCCTAGTAATCCGAGTACAAAGTGGACCCAAAGCCTGGCACAACTACGCTTGACTCCCCCACCTTAGCATCCCATTATTCTGAGGACACTGAGCTAAATGATGAGAGAAACTTAATACAGTGGGAGTGGTTTGGGTGTACTTAGGATGGTCTGAAGGTCCAATCAGGTGGACCAAACCTGGATAAGGAGCAGGAAGCTGTAATTTTAGGATTAGAATATCAGAACATCAGAAAACCAGTATGAGAAACAGCCTTTTATCCTGTGATACCATGTGCCTAGCCAAAAAAACCTTTCCTCTTTCTTGTCCAGGGTGGTGTGATCTCAGTGAACGATATTGATCTGGTGATGTCAGAGGGCCTTGGCATGCGCTACGCTTTTATTGGCCCCGTCGAAACCATGCATCTCAATCCACCGGAAGGCAAGCTATCCTCATAACAATTCCAACTTTTAAAAAATGCCAAAACGTAGCTTGGGGCAAAAAGCCTGCAAGAAGCATGCTGTTTTTTAACCTTCATTCATTGTTAAAGTATCTTTTATGCTATAGCGATGCCCTGTAAACAGCCCCTCGTTTCTTTCATTGCAGTAAGGTGAGCTTTCTTAGAATTTGTAGAACTGTAGCTGAACTTTTACCGCTGCACATTTTATCTGATAAGGACCCTCTTAAAAGCATTCGTGCCCTTCAAGTGAGAAGCTGCTCAAGTTTTTTAAAAAACTTAAAAGTAAACAAGAGGCTAAAGCATTATTTGCTAAGTTATTTAGCATTATTTGCTAAGTCATTATTTGCTAAATGTAACTGGACACAATTCCAGTTACGCTAAATTAGATGTTTCATTGGAATAATATTAAGCCTTTACATGTTGTAATTAACAATTTTTATTGTACTGTACCATAGATGCTGCTTCATTTAAACTTTCTGGTTGTTCTCTTCTCCCATCAGTTGTTCTCTGTTCAGGTATGGACAACCTCCAGTGCTACCCTGAGGGCATGAAGAGGGTTCTTAATTCTTTTGGGCCCGTTCCAGAATTTTCTAGAGAGGCAGCGTCTACAGTTACAAAAGTATGATCATTGCATTTTAATGGCCTTCCACAAACTCTTGCACATCTAGATTTTAATTTCCATTGTTGTAATAATCTGACATCCTAAAATGAAACTACGATCTCCTCCTTTAGAAGGTCTGTGAGATGATCCCTGCTGATGACAAACACCTCAGGAGAGAGAGGAGAGACTATGGGACTAGACTAAAGAAATAATGTCAGTCCATAAGATGCTACCTGAAGTGGGAATAGATCAACAGAGGCAGTCATGTCTTTGTGTTTTCCAGGAATACGGACAACTTGAAAACCTCCTCTGCTGAACACAGTATTATTCACTATTAAGAAAGAACTGAGGTAACCTCAGTCATATAGTCCTATAGCTTATGAGTAACGTGCAATAATGTGCTTTACATTATGTTTGAAATTTGCTCATTATGTAAATTCAGGGAAACGGGAGGGAATGTTTTGTCTGTAGTAAATATTATGTAATTTCCTATTCATCACACCAAGTGTCTGACAATTAAAAATGTCTTTCATAGCTGTTTTCATAGTGACCTTAAACTTTAACAGCATCAGGTAAACTTTAAGGTGAAATAGCTCAAGTTGTATTTTGAACTAGTAAATGAAGGTAAAACGAGCATTAAGATGTTAGTTATTAGAGCAGTTTATGTATTTATAAAAAGAAACATCGTGTTGCCAACAAAAAAGTTTTGAACCTTAGCTTATGAGTTAATTTGAAAGACCATTAGAAAGTGTTTATTGAACTAGATTTATTGAACTGGTGTCGATTATACTGGTAGACCAAGAACCGTCCAATGAATGCTGTGACTCCGCCCGTCGGCAGGTGCAGCTGTCTATGAGAAGGCAGTAAATCTGCGCTCTGTCTTCTGCATCAGGTCACATCAACTTCTGAGACCACGAGCTGTTTGTTCAAACACTTGTAACTTCTCATCTGGACGGATTATAATGCATCGAATCTGAATCAATCTGTAGTCGGCTGACAGGTAAGTTTACCACACGACTACAATCTGGTTATTTCCCACACGTTAAACTTCTAAAATATTGTTACCAGGCAAAACTACGTTGCCACTATGACATGTTTTAAAATGACAAAAGACGTGTATGAAAGTATTGTTCATGTTATAAGCTATTATTGCTGCCAAACCCCTAAACTGTGTGTCAGACAGCCTTCTACAAAAATTTAGTACTTAAAAGTACTTAAACTTTTATTTGCTCACCTTGTTTGTAAAGCTTATTCGCTATAAAGCTAATATTTTTAAACACCCGGTATAACTTTAACAAAACAAAAGTGGCCGATAAAACAAGTTGTTGCTTTGAGTGGCCGTCGCAGAAGTTTAAAATTCAACATATGTCGTGTCTCAAATTAATATGAAAAGTTGCATAAGGATCAATTGTGTAATTCCTACATTTAAATGAATGCTTTTCCTCATCCAACAGGAGTTGAGTGCAGCAGTAGACGAGATGAGTTGGGGAGCCCTGTATGCCCAGCTGGGAGGGGTGAATAAACACTCCACCAGTCTGGGGAAGATCTGGCTGTCTGTTCTCTTCATCTTTCGCATTTGCATCCTTGTAATAGCTGCTGAGACAGTGTGGGGAGATGAGCAGTCAGACTTTACCTGCAACACGCAACAGCCTGGCTGCAAAAACGTGTGTTACGACCACTTCTTTCCCGTCTCCCACATCCGTTTCTGGTGCCTGCAGCTCATCTTTGTGTCCACACCAGCTCTGCTGGTGGCCATGCACGTGACGTATCGCAAACGCACTGCAAGGAAAAACCTTATAGCAAAGCGTGGGGACAGCGTTAAAGAAAATGACCTGGAGAGCTTGAAGAGGAGGCGTCTGCCCATCACCGGGACGCTGTGGTGGACGTACACCTGCAGTTTGTTCTTCCGGCTGGTTTTTGAGGCGGTATTTATGTACGCGCTTTACTACGTCTACGATGGGTTTCAGATGGCGCGTCTGGTGAAGTGCGAGGAATGGCCCTGTCCCAATAAGGTTGACTGCTTCATATCGCGCCCGACGGAGAAGACCGTCTTCACCATCTTCATGGTGGCATCTTCAGGCATCTGCATCGTGCTCAACGTAGCCGAACTGGCCTATTTGATCGTCAAAGCATTGCTGAGATGCTCGGCTAGAGCGAAAGGGAGGAAGACCTACGCGCACCAAGAAAAGTTGCTTAAAGAAAAGACATTAGCACAGAACCAAAAGAATGAGAGGTTGCTGTCGTCACTCTCAGACTCCTCAAGCAATAAGACAGTTTAAGATTATTTCTAGGTTCACTGACATTATTCCATTAACGCAGAGGACAACATGCTTGTAGATTTTGGACAGTATTTTAGCAGCTTGTTTTAACACAGACTTTGGACACAGTCGCAAAACCTGTAGGGCACAGTTCATTCCAAACAGCTGACTTTTCTCCCTCAAGCCGAAAGTTGATTTGGGCGTGTGGTGAGGCTTGTGAAAAATGGGAGGGATGTTTTTTTTGTCATTTTTATGTGACATTGCCGTATGAAGGCATTAGACAAGACTGAGGGTGACCCCTAGTGGCCACTACATATGAAGTAATAATGTAGTTTAATGAAGCTTGTCCTATTTTGCACAAAATTGTTTGCCTGTTTTAAGGGCTAATTTACGACCTTGTTGTTATCGTTGTAGATTTTACACGGTTTCTTTATTTGCACTGTTATGTGATTGATTTTGGTTTTATACACCATGTCAATGGAAGGTTTAGTTGCTCCTTTGTTACTTACTGTAATGAGGGGAGATGAGAGGTTTCATCAGTGTCTGCGTGTCGCATGGATAACTTTGTACTGACACCTACCGGGGATTTTCTATCAGTTTTGACTGCGCCTTATTTAGTTGGAAACGTGCTTCCCTGTGCGCGTTAATGCGCCACGAGTACAGTAGTCGGGCAAATGTTTACTAGCGGCGCAACTTAATCTGCCTGTTAACTCGTTAACTATCTGCTATATTGATTTATTTTTTGATTTATTACAAATAGTTTGTTTGTTAAGCTGTGATTTAATAGTAAGTATTGCTACCCGAAGTCCCATATACACGCAATATTAACGCAATTTTCTGTCGTTTTCAAGCGCGAGTTGTGAGACTTTCTCGGCTGTGCATTAAACTACTTTGTATACTTTCTAATGTTCATGGTAATATTTTTATCCTATATATTTTAGATAACAACTGGCCTTTATATGACTCTTACAATAAAAAACTTACTTTTTGTCACATAATTTTGACATTATAATCATTATAATCTATGCATTTTAATGCATTGTAATCTATTTTAGGCAAGACCTGCAACAATGACGGAGCGCTTGAAACACACTGTCAGAAGTATCGCGTCTTTTAAGATGTTGTCCATTGTTTGTGGTTAGTTTAATACCACAAACAATATTATCCCGACTCATGTAAGCCTATAGTAATAATTGCAGCGCGGATATAAGGATATTTCCATGCTCTATAACTGACACGCACCTGTATTACATTAAAAATAAAGATGTAATACAGATGCATGTAAACGTAAAACAATGCGTCTGTCCTCGTTGGACAGATCGTGTTTAAAAACGGGTGTGCGGGTGTATTTGAGGAAGGGCGATGAGTTTAACCCAATAGACGGGGCGTGGCGTGCAATCTGACGGGCTGCTCCTGCATGGCCACTCAATGTGACAGTAGAGATGGCTGTGAACGGGGGGCAGCTGCGTTTGTTGAGACCCTGTCTCCACACCCGTTTTGAGAAATGAGAAACTAGGCGTCCTACGGGAACCTGGCCTCCAGTCTGTGTGTGAAGAACTTTTTGTGAATGAATAAGTTGGCCGGTCACTTTGAAAAGAGTTTGGTAAGCTTGGCAGTCCTGCCAGGATTTGGGAACGAGGGACGGCTGCTGCCTTGGGAGGATTGTATGTTTTTAACGCGCTGAAAATTGCTTATATAGTAAGTGTGGCGACTTCAGTCAAGGAATGATACAAAAAAATCATTTATTTTGCATGCCAAAATAATTAATGTGACCTTTTCGTGAGCTGGTAGGCCAGCAACCCTGACCCGCTGCTGTGGATGGTTTGTGTTTACTAACATCATTTAATCTCATTTCGAGAAATCATCACAGATCACAGGTACGATTGTATAATACATGTAAAGACAATGTGACACTCCTGGTGAAAAGTTGACCTCGTGTGCGGATACACAGCAGGGAGACAGACACTGGAAAATATTTCTATTACTGCCACCAGTTGATTAGATAAACAACGGGTTTAATCTTTAACTGATAGACCAACGATTCTAACAATAGTGGTCATTGTAAAACTAACATATATGTCTTATAATGATACTATTAAGAGTTTTGGGGGATAATTATATTATTATCTGAATATTTATTCCTATAGGCCTAACACTGATCGCAGAAATTATTATGATATATATAAATCCTGTAATATTATAAAAATAACAGTTTTATTATTAATAACTATTAACAGATAGATTGAAGGTAAACTGATGCAAGTATTATGATGTAACTAGAACTCTCTTTTTCAGGGTCACTGACTTGTTAGAGAACCTTGGTCGATGGATTTACCGCCCTCAATACAACAACATATTAGTACGTAAAATTTTCATTTACCTGTTGTATGTCTTTTGCTGTTTTCTGATGTTTTATTTACTAATCTCAATGCTCATAACTTAACACAGCTGTCAGGTCTGTCTCAATATTGTAATCTCTATTCATATTTTTTTTCTCTATTTTGGACTTTCCAAATCACTTACAATTATTGTTGGATTAATGCATAAATTGAATAGTGTATTATCATCAAATAATTACTCTTGTGCTGTATATAAAGAGTGGCCTGGTGTTTACAGTGCCATGAATCTACTTTTGAATGCATATTTCTCATTGATGTTATGAAATTGGCTCAGTTAGGGCCCTCTGCGCATCGCTGTCCAGTCAACTCTTTCAGTTCAACTGTTTTTGAACATTATATTGTCGATCTCAGCACATGCCTGCTGGTCAGTGAGGCGAACAGGTGAGAGAGACAGAGAATGTGTGTGTATGAGTGTGGTGAAAAAGTGTGTGTATGTGTGTGTGTGTCACTGGTTGGAGAGAAAGCCAGCCAGATAGTTTGCTTCATTGCCAGGTTCATAGCAGCCAGTTAGAGGCTTAAAAAGACAGAGGTTCCAAAATCAATAAGTTGTATGGTACAATAAGTTTATGAAACAAGTTTTTAATGTGATTATCTGTGATTGATGACAAGGCTGTGATTTATTGATTTCCTAAAACATCTATTGATACGTTGTGCCGGTGGCTGGTGAATTCTTCATCGTTTGGATCTTACGCAGAGTCGTGAAATGCTGTGTGAGTTCATGAGGGCTAAAGTGTGTGTTTTATATGTTAATAGATGTTACAGGAAATTCTGCTTGTTCTGTTTGCTGTCGCTGGAGTCATAATGTGTATTTCAGTGTAGCTTCAAAATGCAGGCCTAGTCTGACCCAGTTTACTAGTATATGTTTCGCTGTATATGTACCCCCACCCCATAAAAACGCCTGGTATTATGTTATTCCAAACTCATGGCTTTTTCTTTAGAACGCAAAAAGATAAATTTTGAAAAGATAAATTTTGATAAATTATCTAGAAAAGATAAATTTTGATTCATTTTTTTCTCCTTTAGTGTTCTATGGAAATAGTCACATATATTTGGAACAACATTAGGGCGTGTAGTGATGGGTGAACTATCTGTTTAATGTTGCCTGTTTCAGCAGTTACTTTGTGATCTGCTCTGATGAAATCTCTTTTTCCTCTATTAACCCCCTCTCTCTCTCTCTCTCTCTCTCTCTCTCTCTCTCATTCGCTCTTCACTGTACTTTCTCTCTAGGCTAGAAATCGTGAAGCATGGGTGACTGGAGCTTTCTTGGCCGGCTCTTGGAGAACGCACAGGAACACTCAACCGTCATCGGAAAAGTCTGGCTGACAGTGCTCTTCATCTTTAGAATCCTGGTGTTGGGCGCCGCGGCAGAGGAAGTCTGGGGCGACGAGCAGTCGGACTTCACCTGTAATACGCAGCAGCCCGGTTGTGAGAACGTGTGTTACGACGAGGCGTTTCCCATCTCCCACATCCGCTTCTGGGTGCTCCAAATCATCTTCGTCTCCACGCCGACACTCATTTACCTGGGTCATGTCCTGCACATCGTTCGTATGGAAGAGAAGCGGAAAGAACGTGACGAGGAGCTTCGGAAGGCCAGCAGACTCCAGGAGGAGAAAGATCTCCTGTATAGAAACGGAGGGGGAGGGGAGTCTGGTGGTCGGGGTGGGGGCGGAAAAAAGGAAAAACCGCCAATCAGAGACGAGCACGGAAAAATCCGTATTAGAGGCGCCCTGTTGCGCACCTATGTGTTCAACATCATTTTCAAGACCCTGTTTGAAGTGGGCTTCATTTTAGGCCAGTATTTCCTTTATGGTTTCCAGTTGAGGCCCCTGTATAAATGCCAAAGGTGGCCCTGCCCTAACACGGTGGACTGCTTTATTTCCAGACCTACGGAAAAAACCATCTTCATTATTTTTATGCTTGTGGTGGCTTGCGTGTCCCTTTTGCTGAATTTGTTAGAAATCTATCACCTTGGATGGAAGAAGGTCAAACAGGGCATGACCAATAAATTTACCCCTGATCATGAGCTGCTGCCCAGTTCCGACGCAGCAGAACCGGAGTCCGCGATCACATCGCCCAGAACTGCCCCTCCCACCCTCAGCTACCCGCCGGACTACACAGAGGTGGCGGTGAGCAGCGCAGCGTTCCTGCAGCCGCTGTCGGCGTCCTCCACAACAGAGTTCAAGATGGATCCTCTGCACAAGGAGCTGGGGGAGTCCTCGCCTTTCTACAGCAACAACAACAACAGGCTGGCCGCTGAGCAGAACTGGGCCAACCTGGCCACCGAGCAGCAGACTCGGGAGATGAACGGCGCCTCCCCTTCCCCTTCCTCAACCTCGCGTTCCTCTGATAATGGACGGCAGGCCAAAGATGCTTCTCAACCCACCAGCGCCCCCACCTCAACTGGTGGAAGTTTGAGAGGGGGGGCTGAGGAGGGGCACGTCACCACCACGGTGGAGATGCACGAACCACCCGTCATTTTCACTGACGCTCGACGACTGAGCAGAGCTAGCAAAGCTAGCAGCGTGAGAGCGAGACCCAGTGATCTGGCCGTGTAGAGCTTCTCTAGACAACCCCAAAGAATATGCAAAACCACAACAAACACAAAGGAAGAGGAAATGAGAGGCAGATAGCTGAATGCAAAAGTTATTTGAAAATAAGTTTAATTCCATTCAGAAAGACTGTGTTGTGTAATCAGTTCTGTGCTAAATCATCTTCTCATGTCAGTCGGTCACACTGGGTGTGTGCATTCAATTTCCAAAAATGTAATGTGTCTTCAACAATTGAAAATTGACTTATTATCCCTAGTAGTACAACTCACAGATTCACATCTTCAGAATCCGGCTCCACCCATTTAAACCTTATTAAAATCTTTAATATAGGAAAGGAAAAGTTAATGCTCTGTTTTTCTTGTATGATAAAAAGCTTTCCTTTCATAAATTCCCAAGCTCTCATTACATTAATGTTTTAAAACTGTTCAGACTGTGTTTTTGTTATTCCAGCATCTGCCTCTACATTTCCTCACTTTAAAACCAAAATGTTGTGGAGAAACCCAAAGTTAAAGCACATAGCCTGTCAAAAATGGCAAACTTTATTGCTTTACTATGAAAAATACAAAGTGGGTCATTCATACATACCAGTGAAAATGTTACTGAAACTAGTAATATTTGACAGTGATATATTTAGGTAACTGTTGTACTACTGAATGGTGCAGAGTTTTAATTACCTTGTTTATTTCTCTGAATCATGTTTTTCTCTTTATCCCACGATCTGAAGTTCACGCCCTGCTTCTGTGTCACATTTGAGAGTTTTATTACGTGTCCAGTTTTGCCAACGGACACGTTTTGACAAACTGACAATGGGATACAAACTCTCATGTGACGTTATTGGTTTTATTACTAAATGTTTGAGAAAAATAACAAAAAAAATTGGTTGAGAACAAGTACAAAACAGTTAACCAAAACATTGCTTTTCTGTTTTCATTTCACGGTTGCCAAAGTAGTTATTTAATGAACATACAAGGATGTATCTTATGGTGAAAAAAAACATTTATCCCCATTTCTCAGTTTCAGGTTACTGTATGTTCTCAACAACATTGACTGCTGCTGTTTTTTAAGCCACAATATGCACAGCCGTCTGCCACAGTGCCAGTAAAGACAGGCAATACATAACAACCACAGCACCATGCGCCTTATTATCAGATCAGATCAGATATATATACTGCATGCTTTAACAGTCCATTTAAAGAGACAGGCACCTCTAAAACAAAAACAGCTTGTTGCAGAGACCGTGCAAGTTTGTGCTTATGACAGTATTATTTTCTCTTTTATTTACAGATGTGTTATTTATTTCCTGCTGTTTTTATGTATCTGAGATGAAAGTGTGTTATTTTGTCATTTGTTGGTTCTTAAAGTTTACATTTTAGTAAATAGTTGAAGATTTGCACATTTAGGCGAAACACACTGTTCAGTAATACTTACATTGATAGAAAGAGAGGAAATATTTTTGATCCTTAAAAGGAAAATGTCTTAATGGTGAAACCTGTTCATTTGTGTTAATGGCAGTATTATTCCACTTCAATAACATCAAATGTGATTTATGAAACAGCACTTGTAGAGTATAAGAAATATACACGTTTCCCATGTTTTATTTTAGGAATGTTGCGAAGGACCGCCGGAAATTTGAACATTGTGGATTATAACATTTCATCACTTCTGAATTTTAATTGGCCAGCCAGCTCTTTCCTTTCTCGACCTGTTTTTAGTTTATAGTATTTAGTTGCAGCCCAGATAACGCTCATTTCTTGAACTTGCTGAACTGATTTTCTCAAGCAGAGCTGATTATTCTGACCAATCAGGGAAATGAACCACCTACATACGCTCAGAACAGCAGCCTGTTTAAACGCTGTCTTAAGAGAAGTGCCTTGTGTATTCAATTTTATAAGAACAAGTTGATGTAAATGTTCATTTACCTCAAATGTTTACAAAGCTGTTACTAAATAAACTTTTTGTACCATAAACGCACTTTGTCTTTTTCGTTTGTGGAGGCATTTCATTATCACTGAAAACGTTGAACGCTGTCAGGGTGTTAATATGTTATAAGTGAACTCTGTAGTCTCTCTTAAGGTTGGGCTGTTATTTAGTCAATGTATTCATTTTGAAGTACCCCTGATTCGACTCTAAACAATAACAGCTTTCATGTGAATGACTCTTAAAATCTTGCCATTAACCGACGATCCTCGTGTGATGAGCAACACCATAATGAGACAAAACCTACAGGACCTGATTGAGCACATCTCACCAGAGAACTTACACTCATTGACCTATGACCTTTACTCTTATCAGCCCATCCCAACACACACACTTCAGATTCCAGGATGAGATGTGAGTGTGAGAATGAATGAGACGGATGACACATCAGTTCTCACAACACCCACACGACAATAGCTTGAACAAAACAAATAATTTATCAAGAGAGGCGGTTAGTCCCTTGTGTGGGTTTAAAGGTTCTCTAATGTTGTTAGGAAGTAACTACCTGTTATGATAGTTTAAGTGGGAGAGAAAAAATTAAGTAAATATTACACTCGTTTAATAATATCATACATATGTAATTTTGTCATACAAATGAATGCTGTGTTTAGTAAAAACAAATCTGTCCTATATCCAAATGTTTTACTTACATGATTCAAACATATCTGAAGGATCAGACTCACTATTTTAAACTAGTAACAGTTTTTTCTTTTTGTTTAAATCAAGTCAATCACAGCTACTTGGCCTGAGAATGAAGTGACAATGTTGACTGACTTTGTAACATTAACTTTGAGTGTTGACTTTGAGTGACAAAATTCACACTCTCTAATAAACTATGAATATCAGTTGAACATAAATCTTGCTGTCTTCACTCTCTGTGAAGAACAAAAGGGGTATTTCACAAGGGGTTACAGTAAAATATGGGAGATGTTGACAATGAGGATTTAAACACTTGTAGCTAAAATTACTTTCTGTTTAAAACTCCAAGACTTCAAGTTTACAGAACTCACAGTGGCTCTAATTCTCACTGGTGTGCTCTTTACGTTCAGTCAGCAGATGTTGTGTGTTGTAGGACCAGCTTTCACACACATACTGCAGTCGAAGCAACTCCATTGGCTGAGTTCTGCGTCTAGATATCTGAGGATGAGGGTGTCGAGTTATTTTAGGTGCAAAGGATTAGACAGACAATGTCAAAATAAGTAAAACTCTGCTCAGGGTTACAATGAGTACAGTTATAAACAGGTTCTGCATTTGTCCCTGAGCAACACTGAAGGAATTAGAAGTTGTGTCACCAACATCTTCCAAAGGATCATCGAGTTTTGGGAAACCTTGAGGACTAAATTCTACCTCAAGTCAATAAAGCAAATGCGCGACTCGCCAACAATGCAAAATTAAAGTATTTTTACAAGACTTTATTTACTATGTATATTGTTGATAAATAATGAATATCATACAACGAAGTACAAAGACTGTTAGAAGGAGACTGTAACAAGACCATTAGTTGAAAAAGACGGTTGCAGAAAGGGGATGTGGAAAGAGGAGCATGGAGCCAGGCACAGAAGAGGAGGTGATAGGCAGGAGGTGTTAAGTCCAGTGTTTGAGGGGTGTCATTAGATTGGTTGTCTGTGCGTTGAAGGTTGCAGTGTTGTCTGTGAAGGGCAATGTTTGTGTGTGGGGCTTGAGTTCACCGTCCCAGAACTAAAACAACCCACAGGCAGTTATTAATAGCCTTTAATCATCTTGGAAATTCACGCAGCCACTCCGCCTGAATGCCACAGAGCCCAGTTGTTTATATCAGGAAGCCACTCAGTAAGTCTGAGGCCCCTTCATGTACCGTTGTAAGGTGCATACGGGCAGTTTAAGAGAGATAGTTCACTCCAAAATAAAACTGGTGTCATTGCTTACTCAGCCTCATGACATTATGACGTTGCACGCAACACAAAAATCGATTTTTATAAAAATATCCAAACTGTTTTTTTCCATACAGAGAAGCTGGATGGAAACCAACGGAATTTCCTAGTATGGAAAATTTACAAGATTTACAAGTTGTAGATAACTTTTTATCTATATGTTTTATGCAAAATATCGTGTTTGAGTGAACTATCCTTTTAGTAGCAAAACTACAAACAATGTCAGATTCAAACTTTAGTCGTTCTTTACAGTAAAAATATTCCAGTAAAACTTTCAGCCACATATTGTTTAAAGATAAAGAAAATGGCAAACTGCACAGATCTTTCTGTGTAAAATTCTCGTTCAATACAGCATGACTGTGGAGAGACACATTTGTTTAGATGGCAAAATGGCTGTGTGGCTCATATCATCTGTGCAGTGGTTTGTTTTAAATGGGCTCTGTATACTTTCAGAATGTATGTTACCACTGCATCTGGTAATATACAGCTTTCTAAACAGAGACGTATCATCCTAAATTTAACAGCTGGTTTGAGACGTGCTGCAAATAAATCTGACATGAACATTAGCTGGCCATGAGTTTATTTCCAGTTGACGTGTAACATTGTGTTTGATGAATCAACACCCACAACACATTCAGATACTTTTAAACTGCAATTGGACCCCATGTAAAAAATATGGTTCCCATTGATACTGGTGGTTCTCAGGCTCCTCCCATAGCGTCCTGTTGTTTTATAATTAAATGGTGACATTAGTTCATATCATGTGATTCTGAAGGAATTTATCACACATTAGGGGCCTAATCGCCACCTATAGTCTGCCGGCTCTATCCCAGATGACCCTGCTGAGGGCTGCACTTCTATTATGTCCAGTGAAAGCGCTGGGGATTGAGCCCAAACAAAAAAACCCACGAGGGTGAAAAATGTTTTTACATCCGCCCGCCCTCTCGCCCGGCCGGGTGCGTGTGCGCTCGCATCAATGGGACCAAGTTACTGGAGTCTGGCCAAGTCCAACTAGCGGGAAAGAAAGAAAAAAGCTGCCTCTTCAAAAAAAATAAAAAGGGTTTGTTATACCTGCACGTGCCTTTGGTCTTTCTAAACACCGATTTATCGCTCCTGTACATATTTTGTGGTGCTGAAACGTTACGGATTAGTGCCTGTGAAGATATCCGCACATAACGCCTGCAGGTGCGGGAGGTGCGGAGCACATGCCCGCGTCCTGAAGCAGGGATCACGGTTGTGGGAAGTGATGGGTGTTTGCCTAGAGCCAAAACCCACATCCAAATATGAAGGAATTTAATGTAGCTGTTCAATCCCTGCCCGCCCTGCTTTTATATTAGATCTATCACAGGTTTGTACGATGCACGACGCCCCCAACTGGAGGTACTGCGAAATTACTGTGTTTGAAAACAGCGTTTGTGTACATGTTGTTTTCTTTATATGTGTGCAGCCCTACATCATGTATATTACACTGAAGGGCTGCCACAGGTCGTTTTGCTTGTAAATCTATTATTCTTGTTATGTCAGAATTTATTGAATTATAATGATACACTAGGATACAGTGAAGTTAGAAACATCTTTGGAAATCTGAAAATCATTTAATATGAAAATATAAATGATATATTTGTGATTATGCACAGATATCCTCATGATGATTACAAACACTTTACCATGTGCAAACTGATATATTTTTCCGCAAAAGTTGCCACCACATTCACATCCATTTGAAATACTGCTGTTTCGTGATCATGGTGATTTCAATTAGGAACCCATTCATTGATAAATATATTGGGAGAATGTTTGGAAAATGTATCTGGCTCTCATTTGAAAAGCATTAGGAGTTAAAGGTCAATTCAACAAATCCTGTCACAAAAGCTGACATTCCACTTACCTCAGTAACTGTTGATTTATAAATGGCTCAGCATGCAGCCCTGCACATAACATTCATAACAACACATCTGACTGAGACACATCCCTCTGGTAGCCATTTCCTGTCACATGATCATAAGCTGTGGTGACCTTGTGCTTCCCTGCATCCCGACACAGCTGCTGATATGAGACACCAGCTGAAATAAAGTGCATTGAGGGGTTTGGTTTATGAGCAATGTATCCATCTGGGATGAGGTGATACCAACCATTGTTGCCAAGTGAGCTCATATCCCTCATCTGGCAGAAACAGTCCAACCTTATATCAGGACAACAGGCCCATCTCAACTCGATCATTAGCAATGCCTTCTAACATGAGCCTTATTGTGATGAATTATAATGAAACAAAGTATTTTGGTTGCAATTTCATTTGCGTTGTTTACTTTTGTGCCCAGCATGTTAAGTGATGGCAAGCTAAAAAATCTGTTAAATGCTAAACTTGAGCCATAATGCTAGGGCGCAAGTGTTTGCTAGGCAGTGTTTAATGTCTGTAATTACTGTCCCATGTCAAAAATGCCCATGTCTCATCCAAGTGTGATATTCTGGCTCACAGACATCAAACTGAATTTATGTTCGTAATTATTTAAAATCTGCTGCTGGTTGCACAAACAAATAGTCCAGCCCCACCATTAGGTGAACTAATGTGCTATGTTGGGATAGGCAAACAAACAGAGAAATGTTTTGATAACAACAGTGTTTACACTTTTCTGGGAAATAAACACACAAATTCCAAACACACAACAACACACCTCTCCCAAACAAATTACAGGATGTACTCCTATCTGTAGCAAAAATGTTGTGATAAATAAAGCAATCTTTGTTTTTCCCCCAAACCCCATTTTCCCTAGCAACCACTACTGTGAAACAAGGGCAAACATTATTATTATTATCATAGAACAGTATTAATTTTTAACCTTTTCAAGCTAGAAGACATGAGCTTAAAACATCAATTTCTTATTATTCTGTTTAATGAGGGAAAACCTTTTAAAAAGGTCTTATGTTAAACCAATATTAGTTAGACCAAGAAATTAGCTTGTAATTTATTGGTAGAAAATGAAAAAAAAAGCATTAAAACCATAGATTTTCACCTTACAAATAAATCACTTTTTCTTTTGCATAAGCTAAAGGGTTTTGAATAAAATGTTTAATGATAAAAAACTACACATCCTTCATGACACAGAGCAGGTCCTATGATGTTTAAACATTGACAATATGTCTGTTTATTCATGTAATCAGCACAACACTGAGGATAAAATTCTCAGCGCTGAGAATAAAAAGTAAAATTTTATACATTTGATTGTTCAGAGGAATAGTTCAATACCAGTTACGTTGGTTAGGTAGGATGACCTCCTATCAAATTCACTCCAAAACAACACAAAGGGGCAAGAGACACAGGCACGCACACACACGCACGCACACACGCACACACACACACGCACACACGCACACGCGCACACGCACACGCACACACGCACACACGCACACAGGGCTGCAGCAATATTTAATGCTCTTATGGAAGGCCAGAGAAATTGCACAGCGTCCAACACACACCCTGCTCTGCTGTTATCACACCTCACAATCTGTGACATACGACAATCAACAGCAATAAATAAATGTTCTCTTCAGAAGGCTTGGTTGGGTCCGTGTTGGGGAGGATGAGAAACACCCTCAAATTTCCTGTGTCTTCACACCAGCCTGCTAACAGACTCACTCGTAATATTTACAGACCACAAGAAATGCTACATAAACGTTCCGACACATTTAGAAGAACGTAAAGCAAACAAAACTAAACGGAGAAGAGCGGAGAGCAGCATCCTGTAGGTGTTGTTTCTGGAGAACCTGTCCTCCAATCAGGGTCCTCAGGGAAGACCGATGTGAATCAGCGTGACCCCACCGTAACATCCGTCCAGCCATCGTCTCGGAGCTGAACTGGGATCAGTGCGATTAAAGGGAGAGTGACGGGCATGGCCTGGAAAGCAGCTTGTTTGCGATGCACAGGGTGCGATGAGAGCGTAGGAAGCCGCGTCTCTCAGACTCCCTCCTCCTCATGCTGGTTCTCCTTATAAATCTCTCTGACCAGCAGAACTCGGGTCAGGAGTCGAGCCAGTACGTTCTTCTCCAGAGGAGTGGAGCTGAACCACAGAGGACTGTCCGAGGAAGCGGAGATCTCCGGCATCATGTAAAACAAATCCGTCCTCTGCCTCACAGACTCTGGGCTGGAGAAAGAAATAGGGGTCAGATCTCTTAAGGTTAACAGAAAAGAGAATACATACTGCTTCTGTGTTAAAGTTGGCAATATAAAATACACCAATGACCACAAAAACATAAATATCCCCTGTCCTAATAAACGCAAAAAACAGTTTGCCAGACTAAAGGTCTGTTCACACCAAGGACAATAAACTTTAAAGATAAACTATATTATTACTATAACTAAAACATAAGAACGCTTTCAGAGCAACTTTTTTTAGCTTCATGAATAAAACATTGACAGCCAGTCAAAATCTATTCAAACTGAAAGGGCTCTTATTGCAGAGCAAGAGATTAAAATAAATGTTATTGTCTGTTGGCGTGGACACCAATATAGTTATTTTTCTTGCTTCAAGCGAGAAGTCTATGTACAGCTGCCAAGCCGCATGGCAATTTGTTGCATTATATAATTAAACTGTGTATTCATGTTTGCAGATATTTAAGCAGTAAGCCTTAATTAGATTCAGATAATTAAGATCAAACTGTGCATCAGTTTAGTTTGTGTAAAATGTCCTCATAGTTGGATTGAGTCAACATCATTGTTCAGGATGTGAACAGCAATCGTTATAATCACTGGACACTTGTTTTAATATTACAAATCTCTAAATTCTTATTACTATCAAAATAAACACCAGGTTAAACTGGATTTTATTACAGCTTTGAACTTGTTCTGTTTCTTTAATTGAGTGTAAGCCATCTAATCCGATTTCAAAGCCACAATTATTTATAAAACCAGTTTTCTACACCGAATCA
Organism: Yasuhikotakia modesta; assembly: GCA_036877545.1. NCBI lineage: Eukaryota > Metazoa > Chordata > Actinopteri > Cypriniformes > Botiidae > Yasuhikotakia > Yasuhikotakia modesta. Next base: position 34,251 of record JBAJNP010000071.1, on the reverse strand, counting down.
TCTTTCAAAGTCTGACTCAGCGTTTTCATGTTATTAATCTTTTAACCTTTGCATTATAAACAAGATAATAGCCCTTATGTTTCCCTCTTTATAAAGGTGAAGCATTATTCTGTGGAGCAATAACTCACCACTTTGATAAGTAAATCTCATACAGTCGACACTCATGTTTCTTAACCGGACAGCGAGTCTCTCCTGAAGTGCTGTCTGCTTCAAAACTTGATTCGCAGTCGTCTTTGCGTCTCCTCTTACTTCCCGATTGCTCTGTTTAACGAAAGACAAGTTTCAGCCACGGCAAAACTGCTTCCCATACAACACTTACTGGTGCAACCAATAAGCATGCAAACAAAAACGGAGCTGTTGAATTTCGTAACACACCATGCTGCTCCAGCGAGATGGATGGGATGCGTATACAGACGGTGGTCTCGTGGCTGTGTGGTTTGGAACTGTTGGGGCCGTAGACATTTCCAAAGGAAAGGCGTAAGTGCTGTTCAACGGTTCGGACACCGAAGTATTTGGTGTTGAGATAGACGAGAGATCGCAGTAGGACGGAGGGCTTCTGGTCTCCAAGCTGCCCGCTGCTCCATAGACACTGCTCCTCAACACGGCCCCATTGAGAACCTTAACACAAAACCTCAGGTACTTAACACTGTATAACACTAGTGATAGACAATGCAAACTACATTGTTTATCTCTCCAAACTGAATCATCTGTATCTCAATGGCCATTGTTGGATAAAACATTTCTTTAAACTTGTTGTAAAACGTCCTCATAGTTGGATTGAGTCAACATCGTTTTTCAGGATGTGAACAGCAATAGTTCTAATCACCGGACACTTCAACACTACAAACCTGCAAGGGTTCCACTTACCGTCAGGAAGAACACTGGGCTGCCAGTCTTTAAGGATCTTGTTTAGTTCTTCACCGAACATGTGATATTGCGGGTCACTGAAAAGATCATCTGTCCTCCCCTTGTCCTGTAAATGCTACAAAACACCCACAAACATTAGAGAAAAATACCACAAGGCATTGCGCATCAATGCAATGAGCTCTCCGATGTGTCCTCATAGTTAAAGTGTCAACACCATGTCTCAGGATGTGAACAGCAAATGTTATAATCACTGGACACAGTTTGGAGCAGCAAAAGTTGGTACCAATAGATTTAAATCCTGGCAACAGTATTAAAAACTACAGAGAAGACTGAAACAGAAATGTAAACTTGTTGGGTAACACGCCAATATGGTTTTGTCATGTAATTCAAGTGACGCTTGAAGTTCAACATTCTCCTACCTTAATGAAAGATTAACTAGTTGAGATTGAGCGTCACTGTACTTATGCCTGGAGAAAAGGCTGCATTTATTAATATATATGTCACAACTGCCACAATCTGATGCGTGTTGTGATTACATAAGCACTGTACTTGAGCAAGCTTCAAAGTGTAGGCTGAACTTTTTATTTATTTCGTACCAGCAATTTAAGAAGGTTTAATGACTCATTTACAAATATCTAATTTTTTCTTTAACAGTAGTTTCTATTGTAAAAACATGTAAACAGCTCAAATCTGTGGACCATCTCACCTTCTGGATGCTGAGGCAAAGATACAGGATGCTATCCGGGGCGTAGCTCTCCCCGTTGGGTCGACGCACCTCTCTGACAAAGCGAGACAAAGACTGATTCAGCTCTGCTGGGCTCAGCGACAGGAGACTGCCTTTTAAACGTACTGGGGCCAAAAGAAACACAAAAATACTGTAAGCAACATCAGTGATGAGTATCGAGACATTTTAAGGCCCATCCTGAGTTACTTTCACTTTCACTTTGTAAGCACACAAATGATGCCGTGCAACGGCACAACTCTATCATTTCAGATGTTGGCAAGCGTGCCCTCATAACCTAAAACTGTCAACAAAACTGGTTCAGAATGTGAACAGCAATGAAGTTATAATCACAGAGCACTTTTAAACCAAGCAGAAGCCCATAAACATGCATGAAACTTGATGGTACCATCAAATAAATTGTGATTGACTATAAGTAGTACCTTGTTTCTGGTTCTCCTTTGCTTTGGACTGGCTGGGCTGTGAGGCTGAAGACGTGGTCCACCTCCTCCATGCATTCAGCCCATATCTGGAGTTCAAGGGGAAGGAACTGTCTGCAGCTGGAGACTCTATTGCTGATGATGAGGATAAAGATGAGGGAGACTCTTCCTCAACTGCCCGCCTCTTCTGGCCCTAGAGCAACAACAGGTCAGGAACATTAGCATTGACCCTGTGTGATGCTAACAATCATTCTATCTGAAAGGTCACGACACCATCAGCCTCATACAGGAACTCAACAATCACTGGATATCAGCATGTGAACAGCAACTGGGTTTCTAATCACAGGACAGAAACAAATGCAACTTTTACTGGGATGGATCAGAACCGCACCCTTCTCCTGGTTCTGGGCCGGGGCGTCTTCTCCTTCTCCTCAGCCAGGACCGGAGGCAATGAGAAGAGCATGTCTGTGTCCAGACGCTCAACCAGGACGGGTTCTGAAGCTGGAAAAGACCCGAATCACAGATTTTTACTAGACAAGTTACTCTGAAAGAGAGATTAAATGTTCTGAGAGATAAACGTATTAAGACTATTGTCTATTTTATAGACACATGCAGTGCTGTGTTAGGCAAAAAGTAGGCAGCACTATGATAGATCTAAATGTCAATAAATGGGTGTGTGTTGGGCTGGTGGTGCTGTACCTAGTGGAAGGTCTTTCTCCAGGTCCAAATCTGGCTCATACTTGAATTCCTCCTCACCTTCCTCTTCTGAGCTTCCGCTGCCGTTTTCATGTTTGACATCTTCAGCCTTCACTTCCGTGCTGATCTTTTCACATTTGATATCTATAGAAAGACCAACACTGAAATTTGGCCAATACATAGTAATGAAGATTTGTTGGTCTGTGGTAGTCTAGAACCAAGATGATCAAGACACTTGATGAAAGCCACAAGGATAAGGCTGAGCTATGATAACTTGCTGCAGGACTTGGTGAAGGTGCTTCTCAACAGGTTCTTACCTGTGCAGTTTGGTTTCTCGTCCTCATCTTGCGCATTCACCTCAGCCATCGCTAACAGATCAGCTTCCTGCACGTCAGAGGACACTTTGGCTTTGAGCTCACTGATGGTCTTCATAACCTGCTCAGCGTTCTCCAGAGTTGTGGGAAGAAACACTGGCACAGGCACCTGAAAGCACCACAATGCGACACTGAGCACATCTGCATGATCTTAATTCTTAATGCATAATTATTAACATCACATTTAAAGCAAAATGTTGCTAACTAACCAGCCCTTATCCTGATCAACATAACATTGTATTAAATAAAACACTTTTCATTTTGTGAGTGTGTAAGGGAACTCTCACCGGTACAGGTATTGCAATAGGAGTGGGCGTGGCCTGAGTGTAGAGGTTCATGGGTAACGGGACGTAAACAGGAACAGGGATGGGGATAGGAATGTACTCTTTTCCTGAGCTCTGCAGGTCTGCCTCATCTGAGGAGCATCAGAGACAGAAGAGTGTCAACCTCCTGTAAGGACAGTCAATTTTTACCCGTTTTACCACAGTGTGGGAGGCCCTCACCTGTCTGCAGTGGTTTGCTCTGCATGTGGGGTTTGCAGTAGGTGGCCTTGGTCATGGTGAGGGGCTTACAGAGCACAGCTTTGTTCTTCACATCTTTCAGGATTCCTCCTCCAGCGTACGACACGGGCCCCTGAGTAAAAGACTGCAACAGACGAAAGTCTCAACAGCGAACAAATATTCTTATATGTCTGGACAATTAACAACATTTAGGTTATTAAGATTATTAGTTTGTGCAAACCCTGAGAATAAAACCCATGACTACGGTCTTGCTAGCACCATGCTATTTAATTAGCTAATTTTTAGTTTTTTTTTTTTTATCTCAGACTGAATCACTCACACAATCTACTCACCATTTTAGATGCTTGGGTTGGTCCACAGAACTCTGTAAAGGACCACAGGGTTGTTTTTTTGTTTTTTTTTAAAAAAAAACACAGACAAAAAATTGTATATATGGTTTTAAGACATGCATTATTTGGGGGGAGAATAATTGTACCTATGTTTTCGGGGCCTTTCTGTGTGGCCATGTTGGGCTCATTCTGTTGACAGTAGAAACGCAGGAGACACTGCTGGTCACAAAAGTGCTTCATCTCTGCTCGCCAGTGCACAGACTCTGTCAGGTTCCCCTGCACCTTACAACAGTCACAGCGTGCCGCCTAGTGGACACAGCAGAGAAACACATGTGCTTTTTAGCACATCAATAGCTAACATATTATTGTCTTATTTTAACTTTTATTTATTAACTTCTCATGGCAAGCAGGAAGATCACATGTACCTTGTAGTACCAGTCGTGAAACTTCTTAGCACAGGTTTCGCTGCAGAAGTCCCTGCTGACCCCATCAATCTGTTTGGTGACAGATTTCTTACACATCTGAGTGCAGTGGTTACAGGTGACACACTTCAGACCCAGACGTCTTGCGAAATCCTGCTTGAACAGTAACTTACAGCCTGCGGAGGAAACGTGCGGTTGAGGCACTAGATGTTTGTGTGCGTGTGTGTCAAAGTAATGATCACATTGTCCTCATTCCTCAAAGATATAATCACAAGTCATGATGTGAACAGCAATAGATTTAATCACAGGACAATGTGCAGGTCAAAGGTCACAGAACCATAAGACAGAATAATGACCTTCACTACAGAAAGGTTTCTTCACTCCAGAGAACTTCACGGCCTCATGAAGAGTCTTCTCCTCCTGACAGAACTCGCAGATGGTCACTATACAGTGGAGCTTCTTGTAGTCCTCGCAGCAGGTCTTACTGCAGAACTGATACACTTTATCCTGCAGAGATCGGTTGCTTAAATCTCACGCCACTCGGAGCCTTAAAGTTTTAAATCTGGATGTTACAAGAGATTGCGGGAGACCCACCTCCCACTCAAGAATCTCTGGCTTAATGCTGAAGGAACCTCGGCAGTAGTTACATTTCAGCTGGATGTTCTCAGGAGCTGAAGCAGGAAGCTGCCCATTGGCTGTTTGGATGGTGGCGTTCTGTACAGGAGAAACAGAGCAGAGTTTTATTACAACATTATTCCTAAACTTGGAATTCCATGTATTTAAGGAGGCGTGTAACTGTCACATGCATAACAGTCTTTAATGGCATCTGAAGTACCTGGAATTTGGTGACACACAGTGAACTGCAGAAACTCAAAACTTTCCCTTCGGGTAGAGTTGCCTGATACTGAGGTAACGCGTTTCTCTTGCAGAAGTGACATGAGGGCTCCGTGTCTACAAACACAGACAAGATCAAACACACATAGGAGATGAAACATCATAAAACAGCTTCTTCATGGGACAAGTCATAAACAACAACTAAAGTTATCAAAAACAAATACAGGTTTATTATAGGGTGCATAAGAACACAGACGTGAGTCATTTAACATCTATTCAATGATAATGACAGTATTAGCTTCTGGTGGTTCTCAACTCACTCTGCGTGGCCGTTGGGAATTTGTTCTTGGTCATACAGGCTGTAGAACAGTAGGACTCCATGGCTCCATTGGTTCCAATGCACTGAGCGGCATCTAATGATCTGCACATGACCTTACAACCGCTACACTGCACCATCTTCCCATGAGTCTGTGGGGCAACAATCATTCAGACACCTTTTTGTTTGAACACACTAAAGTGTCCTTATTTGCTACTAGGACACTAACTGTTGGCTAATCAATGTTAGCCAAGGTGTTTAGTTTCTGAATATTATTGTGTCATTTTTTCAGCATACGACTGACCCGCTGACATTAACGTTCAAGCAATTCGACAAAATAACTGACCTGTTTATAGTCCCTGATGCAATTTTGACAGCAGAAGCGTTTCTGCTGACCGTCAATGAGTAGAAAGTGGTTTGCCGTGGCACGACTGGGCAGATAGTTTCCACACTGTTCGCAGCAGTTCATGATGAGCCCGTTGGCCATCCGGTAACGATTGAAGCACGCGTCGCTGCAGATCTTGTGGGTTACGTTCTTAAAGCTCACCTCATGTCGAATCTGAAGAACAGTGTAGAAGACATGCATTCATTTACCAGTTATACATAAACAACATAAACCAACAAACTGGCCACGAAACTGTTCTACGGTCTCTTATTCACTTTCCAAAGTGATTTCTATGGAAACACCACAAATACAGTTAAAGGACGGTAGTAACCATGGCTACAGTCCTGAATGCTTGGATACATGAATTAGAACAATGAAAGCGAATTAAAATTGTTTTCTAAACTTAACGGCAACAAAAATGACATTGTTAGATTGCAACAAGATGGAAAAAACAGTAAGGAACTCACATCCAAGACTGTAATAAATGTGAAAAAAATTGTCAATCCTTCCTTCAAGACAGGATTGCAGATTTCTACAGCACCAACATTTGCAAGTGAAAATTGTGCGCTAATCAGTGCCATCACACCCAAATACAACGAAAAACCTTCTTTTGATTTATTTAAAATAAAAACTTTCTAAAGCCTCATATTGTGTAGGTTTGCTGGCTGTAATGCCAGTCATTTGTTCCAACACTGTAGATCTACTTCATTTATCCTTTTGATTAAAATGCACAAAGAAAGCAAAATTGTTAATTCAGTTGACTGCATACTTATACGCATGTTGCCGTGTTATCATTAGTCTTTTATTCCTTGCATGCATGCAAATTGTAAGCATAGACCACTGCATTTTCAGAATGCATATTGCTCTGTACATTTAGAGAAAGGAACAGAGCAAATCAATGTACGGCAGAATGTATCTGACCTCCGTGAGCTTTCCACAGACGGTACACTTCGTTTTCAGCGGGGTCTTCTGAGGATTCTGTTTGTTTTCGTAAGACGCCAGGCAGCCAGTACTGCAGAACTCCTGAAACGACTCACTTGAATCCACTTGGGCCACTATGGTGCCTCCTTTCATATTGGTAATGTCTCTGATTTGGGGAAAACAAAGCACAAAGGACAACGTTTTGGTCAATTTAACCATCGATCATCATCTCTGTGGCTTTCAGATGTGAGATTATGTTGTTAAGATGATTTTGACAGACGTACTTCTTGCACATGGTGCAGCTCTTTTTGGGAGTGGGTTTGTGGGAGAAGGCAGACAGGCAAGTCGTGGAGCAGAACAGGTGCGAGGAGCCCTTGCGCTGGTAGGCGGTCTGGCCTTTCTTTAAAGGCTTCTTACAGTTGGCGCATGTGACTTTCATGGTGCGCTGGGGCTGCTGGGAGCCTGAGGAGGACTGGCAGGGCGGTTTAGGGAGCGGGGCAGCGGGAGATGGCGAGTCGACTCCAGGCTGCTTCTGGTTACGGGGAAAAGAGGCCGACTGGGAGATCCATGAATCTGTAGGAAAATATGATTCAACCCTGAATCATTTTAATAATCAATCATCGTATGTAATAATTCTCATCTTCTGGAAACAGCCTGAAATGATATTTAAACATGCACATAAATGGATCTTGGCATCTAATTAAAAAGAACCTTAATTCTTTTAAGAATAATACAGAGTAGCTCTTTTATTTTATGATATACAGAGCCGGGGGGCAGCAATCTGTCAGTGCACTAGAGTCTATTCTAGTGGTATAAACTCTTCAGCTTTGCACTGCATGCATTACGGATAATGGTGCGCTGCTTTGGGTAGCTAAAAACTAATACAGATATGTTATTGTCTTGGAAGTACAACAAAAACAAGTAAACGATCGTACAAGCTTTGTATAAAGGATGACATTGCAGCTTTGTGTGGATACATTACCAGATCTCTGATGTGTCCCCGTTTCTCCATTCTGCACAGGCTGGCTGGCTGCATTCACACGTCCTGGGTTGAACGTAGGTGAAGGTCTGCTGGCTGCGGCCTGGTTCTGTTGGACCTCGGGGTTCAGGCTGAAAGCACTGCTGATCTGCAGCCCATTGTCTGTCCCCTCAGTGTCATCCAAACTGCCCGCCTCTACCCCGCCCTCGCCCTTTAGTGACGTCACGTTTGTGATCATGAGGTTTATATCCTCCTGAGCGCACAACGCCAGAGCCGGTGCTGTTGACGTTGCCATGGCAACCACCGAAGAGTCTGCTCCCAGCGTGGTAACGCTAGAGATTTTGATTTCAGAGTCAGGCTCGGTGCTGCTCAAGGCATCCTCAACTTCAGTGGGTGGGAGGGAGGAAGAGGAGACGCCCCTGAGCTCTGCATCCTCCTCATCATCAATCACAATTGGCTCGCTCTGGCTGTTGGGTGTTGTGGATGCGGCTGCAGCGGGAGCCGCAGAGGAGGAAGGACTGGGAGTCGTGGAAGATGCTGTTGCTGTGGTATCCAGCTCTGCACAGTCTTTGGCAGCGGTGAAGGTCTCTGCAGGTGTGTGAGCGTCAGAGGGGTCGGAGGGCTGTACTCTCCCCTGAGAGGGAGCGGGAGGCCCCTCTACCAATACTACATCATCATCATTACTATCTTCCGAGGCTTTGGGCGGGTCTGGTGCTATTTGTTGCTCCTCAGCAGATGGAGTCAGCTCTTCTGTGGGCGTGGTTTCCATATGACACTCCTCCTCCCCTGTGACTGCGCTCGGCTCCTCAACATCTGCCCTGGCTTCCAAATCTCCATCCATTGTTTAAGCAACCACCTGTTGACACAGACATAATAACAGAACTGTTACCTATATACTCAGCAATTAAATAGTTCTTTATTCAAATTAGTATATTGATGAATGTTGAAAAACATGTACATTCAAATTCCCTTGAATAGTACCAGACTTGCTATAGCCACCAAATTTTTATCCCTTAATTCTAATGAGAGCATTTAGAAGAGATGTTTCCTTGTTGCAACAGACGCTTATCAAGGGATTTTTTACAACAAGACCAAGATCAAATAATGTGCCTATTTATAATTACTGCTAATGTATTTTTCATCATGAGACGTATTTTAGAAATGAAAAATTTCACCATTATTTGGAACATGATGATCAACTTTTGGGGTTAGATATCCAAAACATCAAAATCACGAAACCATTAACATGTATGCATTTGGCAAACACTTATATCCAAAGCAACGTACAGTACATAAGTTATAATTTTATTAGTATGCATGTTTCCTGGGAATCGAACCACAACCTTTGCTCTACCAGCTGGACTACAAGACATTTTAAGACGAAACTGAGCAAGACTTGTGACCCATTTATGGTTTTCTAGACGGCTCAACAGTTGCCATCTAACTGCACAATCTTGACAATTTTATCCAAAATGACTTGCAATGCATGCTAGTTATATCAGTGTGTGTGAACCCTGGGAAACAAACCTCCAACCTTTGTGTTGCTAACACAATGCTTTACCAGTTAAGCACAGGAATATTCAGTCTATGAGTATTATATCAATGCATTATTTTTATTCTCTGTTACGCAAACATAGAATTCGGCTAGTTATGTTTGAATAGGTATATCCAAAGTATAATGTGCAACACAATGCCAACCCTATTGATCTCTCCAAAGAAACAAATGTTTCAAATGTGACATATGTAGGCTACAACAGGGTCACCAACACAGGCCTTATCCACATGCAAAGACGTTTGGTTGAAATATAATATTGCTGGACTGCAATGCATAACTGTGTGTGTATTGACTGACAAAACACTTTAAGATCTGCACACCGAGTACCTCATATAAACCAAAATCTCAATTTTAATGCAACAAGAGCCAGGATTAAGTTTGACAGGCAACACCAAACACAGAGAATGAAACGCTCAAATATTAGATGTAAACAAGCAAAGACTTTGAATTTTTGGACTTCCCTCTAAGGGTGATGTCATGATCAGAGAGAAAACTATAAGCAGTGTTACTGGTATCACAGACTGATCCACCACAGAGACGTGACATAATCGCATGCATATGTGCGTTTACAACAACATCACCACCAATGTGGATTTGAAGGGGTCAGTTGCATCATCGCTGCATGGCCCCAGATGTCAGTACGTGTATACAAGTTGTGACAATTTAAACATGACCAAGTAATTTTAATGTGGTTCCTACCATTCCCTGCTCGGATTGGGAACTCTCGGGACGTGCCCTTGGTCCTGGACACTCCGTATCCACACTGACACCCGACTACGATCCGCACGCTGTCAAGGCAACCGGATGACGACGTCAACACGCTACGTTGGCTTTCATTATTTTCAGGAAACGCAAGGTTCACATGCGTTTGTTCACGGGGTTACCACGCAAAGCACCGGGCGCGAGGACCCTCGCAAAATACCCCGACTGCCTCTTTGCGCAAAAATGCACTGCGGTTTTCACGCAAAGCACGCGGCCCATGTGTCGGGTCTGCGCCCACCCGTGGCCTCTCTGGCGCATGCAGCCATTGGATCAGCGGCGAACTGGAGGGAGGAGAGACTGCGCCATTGTTATTGTAGTGAAAAATGAGTCAGAAGTAGTTATTCACGAATAACCCCTCTGGATGGAAACTACATTTAAATACCAGATCTCCCAAATTATGCAGAACAAGACTCTTAAATACGTAATATTTGAATATGACACTGCGACCAATTTTAAACACGTATATCCTCTCACCCACTTATAATCCCCTTTGATTACTTAAGAGAATAAAGTTTTCCTGTGCAACTACACTTGAGTGAACGTTTAATTGAAGTTACCCCAGCGTTTACCCTTGCAATCAAAATGCACTACACGTGCTTACCGATGGGGGCGCTGCACAGTTAACAAACCTCAACTATAACGCCTATAGGTGACCAGCCACATATATTTCAAAAACATGCCAGGCACACCAGTTCAACAGATGCGTATTTACTTAAAAAAGCGCGTACCGGTGAGCTACAAGGCGAACTGTGTTTCCTAATTGGTAAATAATTTTGCCCCCTTCTGTCAGCGGGTAGCACTGCCTCATGTCCGCCATTAGAGAGCGAGCGAAACAATGCGCGAGACCATAGGCAACAGCACCCTGCCACGGCGGAGAGGGGGAAAATCTCAGGCGGGGTAAAATTGCACGCCTCTCCCTTCGTTAAATTGCCCTCACACATAAACACAGGTGACCCCGATGGTTTCCTCGGCTCGAGCCCCACGCCGGGCATAGTTGTAAAAACTTTGGCCAATTATGCGCAGTTCAGCATCAAAACGGCAGAGAAATGCTTACCGGAGAGCTGGAGACGGTAGAGCGCCACTTTTGTGCCGTGACATAAATCCTGGCGCGCATGCGTGGAAACGTACGGACGTTCCAAGCGCGTGGGAGGAGAATATCGCCAGCGAGTCCTTCGCTACTCACGCGGCGTCGCGTGCGCGCGTTGTGTGCACGCGCACAATATTTAAGCTACAATTAACCTGTGATGATCAAAACTGTTGTTTTGACAACTCTGAAACATGACGTAATAACATATCATACGTCATGTCGGTGATGAAGTTTGAGTTGCTTAATGGTCATGTGACGGCTTGTAAGATCATGTTGGTTCTGGCCAATCAACTGCCTGCTTTAAGACGTTTTGGTTGAAAGAAAATAAAAATATATTTATATGAACACTTTAATATATGCTGTGTTAATAGCAAAAGTAATGGTCGAATACGCCACATTACAAATAAAACTAATATTTAATATTGCAGTATGCCACTTAATTGCATCAATTGCGCGTTTGTCTTCATGTTTAAACTTTAACTGCTAGCAAACTTTCTTGAACCGATACAATAAAAAGCTAAAATCTAGCTAAACGTTGTTTGCGCGACCAGTCCGCACTAATGTAAATATGGCAAACGGCGCACAGACTGGTAAGCGCTAAAATATGGCGACTGCGCTGCATTGCGCAAGTGTCAAAGTCACATCTGAATAATTCTTTCTTGAACCATTTGATACAAGAAAACAACAACAACACCAACAACAACAACAATAATAATAATACACATCTGTCCTCAGCCCCTTTAAGAAACAGTCTTTTAGTCTTTTAAAACCCATTTGGGAGACAAACTTGTATTAGGATGAAGTGGCCCTTGTTTCAAGTAAATCAATAAAATAAACCCAAACCTAATACTTAGAAGGACACCGATTAGACTGATGGAAGAAACGAACCGAGCAAAGTGAAACATGTACCTGATCAATATGATCATTGTTATTGATTATAATGTGTAACACATGTACATGTGTGCTTTTGGTATGACATTATATTGTGCATAATACATAACATTTGATTAAGTCATTTCGGACAAAGCTGCAGACTTTTATTTTGACAAAACACCGCAGATACGTTATGTGAAGCCCTACTCGTAGTTACACAAGTATTAACACGTACGACAGATTAAAACAAACAAACTTGCCAGAACTCACATGCCGTTTTGTGTAGCTCCTGCAGTTTTGTTTTTGATATTGTCAGATATTTGATGTATTGCTTGTTTGATGCAAATTCTTTTTGCTTACATTATAAATGTTCACAAAACAATACTTACAAATATTTATGCAAAGCTTGTTTGCAACCAATGTGTCTATCTTTCATGGTTTATATATTGACCTTATAATAATGACGCCTATCCTGTCGTGTAATGTAGACGGTCAATACTATGCATTGACTCTATACCACTCTTTTAAGGTGAACCCCATGTGCAATAACTAATCTTAAAGTGTTCATATTGTGTTCATAAAGTGTTCAGATGCTACTGCTGTGTGTGTGTTTGTATCAGAACACATAAAGATCCATTAAGAAAGCTGCAATTCTGAACAACTTCTTAGTGTCACACTGATTATTAAACATATTAATAATTAATAATAAAAAAGGGATGCAAGTGCTGCATCCCAGTTATGAAAAGTATATATGGATGTAGTTATAATTCCAGTTCAAAAGAAGACAGAATGTTGATTATGTAAATATATGAACAGTTTATTTACTGTAGTCAAAAAAGGAAGTGAATCAATGAGCAGTCTTTCTCTCACTAAGTACAATGAAGGGACAGAGAGGTAGGCATGAAAAATGAGAAAATAAAGGAACACTTTGCCATGGTTCAATGCATGGGCTTTGCAGAGGGAATAGGCTGAGCTCAGCCGTACAAGCCAAATGTGACTCTCAGTTTAAATGATTTTATGTAATGCCTGTGAATAGTAGACTAGTGAGTACAATGTGTGATCAATACAACAATATGACCTGTAATACTGTAACAGTTTTATCATAACTGGTGTCTGTTATGTGAAATCTATGCAAAGAAGTTATACTGAACTGATATATATCCTGTAATATAAACTGACAATACAAATGATACAAAAAGGTGGAAAAGGCTTACATGGCTCACATCCTTACTAATCCGGAATCAGCAACTTTTGAGCATGTTTTACAGATGACTCAAACAAATGCCAGGCTTTAAAATGATGCACAACTTATACATTCATAAATTACCTCCACAGCAGTGGATTTACTGTGTCCAATAGGATTCACATCCTTAGTTCAAACTCTCCACAAATCAGCACACTCTTGGGAAAAAAAACTGAACATTTTTGTAGAACCCAAAGTCACATTTAGGTCCGGTTTTGTCATGGTCCCATAGCATACAGCAATAGGGAGGCAAAAACTGCTCATCCATCCATCTTTAATCTATCCATTCATTCCTTCATTTAGCAAACGCAATGCAAACATAAACACATCAGACAAACATGTGTCGGTATAAACACACAGAACACAAAACAGAACAGCAGCTAAATCAAAGGTGTTAAATTATTCTATTTAAAAGGAAAAAATAAAATGAACACTTTACAAACAAGATTTACAAATGTATCTTAGATACAAGCTCAACTTGTTACATTACACTGACCTCACATGTGATGTATCTGCAATCCAAACGTGTAACAAAATCACAGAACTCAGAACTTAGTTTAACACTTGTAACGATTAAGCAGATGTTTATAATCACACTGAGATTTGTTACCTGTTAGTACTAGTCATTCAGTCTTTACTTTCCACATACTAAAGCAAATCAACTTCACGAACTAAATCGTTTCCTCAGCACGTCGTGTCATCGGTTTATATGTGTAGGAAAAGTCTCAGTTCTTGGAAAGACAGGGCTTCTGCAGTGACCTTTGACCTGGACGGAATAACTGTGACATCACTGTAGCTGGACTCTGTATCCACAAATCAGGAGTTTAACCTAGAAATGAAAAACATTCCCCAATTAGAGAAGCTGTAACAATAGTAATACTTGCTTAGCTAGCTAGTTCCAGAATGTTCTAATGTGTGGCAGTTGCTTCTCACCTTAGCTGTGGGGGACTCTGCCAGGCGAATGAACAATTTGTTAGTTCCTTGAACAGGACTGAAAGAGTAGATGAAATGACTGTCCTGCAGGGGGCGCAATAAAGTGTGAATGACTGCGGTTTTCCACGTGCCAAGCAAAGAAATGAAACAACTAATGAGTGTTTTACCAAGAAGATGGGAAGTTGAAACTTGTCATTCAGAACGACAGCATGGACACTACAGGGCCCGCAGAGCCTAGCCGTGATCTCATTAAGAAAGTTTGCATGGAAGATAAAAAGCAGGATGCCAGATCCTGAAACAAAACAGATAAATAAAGTAGTTTAGTGAATAAACCCTGACACCAAATTGCATTCATTGAGCACAACATCATTTTGTTTGTCACCCTCTCCAGGTGTGTGTTGAGGAGCTTTGTAGGTAAACTCCAGGGAGAAATCTGGTCCCTCGCACAGTCTGTGGCAAGCCAGAGGAAATACAGGTTCCAGCAGGGCCAGGCGTGTTTCAAAGTAAGCTCTGATTGTCTCCTCCGCCACTGTTGATAATCTGTGAGGTATTTTCACAGAATGCTTCTTATTTTCATAATTATTTCTTGTCTTGTTGGTGTCCTATGAGTTCGGTCACAAGATTAGGGTCACTTGCCTAAAATGTTTATCATAATCTTAATTGATCTTTTAATTAAAAAAAATTACCAAAGATTAAAACCTAAAAAAAATTGCCAAAAATTGCTGGTAAATTAGGTTTTGTAAACAAACATTCTTCCAACACATTCTTTAATTACAAAACTAAAATTAATTTAGTTAAGCAGGTGACTAGTCCAAAGAAAAAGTCAATAAGAGCATATACCATAGGATACCATAGTTACGCTACCCATCACATTAGGTCAGTATTGACATATATAGTAATAATTATATTGCAGCAATCAAATACTCACGTTTGCATGTGGTCTTTGATAAGATCATTTACAATGACGTTTTTGCCAACTTTGGCGTAGTACAAGGCAGTGTTCTTGTGTTTAGACATGATGTTGCAGTCTGCCCCGTACTCCAGCAAGAGGCGCACTACATCAGCATTGCCCCTCTTGCAGGCCTTACAAGAAACAACAATTGTGAAGTGCAGAGTATATAATTACTACAACAGTCTTCATCAATTTCTGTTCTTCAACTCAAAGTTCCTCATACCTTCATAAGAGCCGTTTCTCCACCCACTTGCTGGGCATTAACAAAAGCTCCTGCCTCCAGGAGAATGGCCACTGTTGTCAAGAAGTTCTGCACCAAACAGGTTATGTAATTAGAGGTGATGTGGTGAATTTGTGCATTTACTCCCTAACCCCGGTGTTGCTCTGCACCTTCTCTGCGGCGTGCATCAGGGCCGTGGTGCGGTTCTTCTGCCTGGCGTTGACCTTCACACCTTTCTTTATGAGCAGCCTGAGGATGTCGTCCTGTCCGCCCGCAGCAGCCAGCAGAGTTAAGGACATACCGCTAGAATCCTGCAGGTGGCAGTACAAACACAAAGACTGTCACATGATATGCTTTTCTACAGACGGACCAGATGAACAACAAAGTGAACGTGTTTTTCTAATAAAGCTTTCATGCAGACTTTGTTTCCAAACAAACAAGAGAGAGAGACAGAAAGAGAGAGAGAAAGAGAGCAAGAGAGAAATTTGAAGTATACCTCCTGGTCCAGATTGTAATCCTCCTTGGAACTAAGTGCTCGTTTTACAGCCAGGTAATTTCCATTTTTCACTGCTTCTCTCAGCTCAGCTGAACGTGACACAATAAAAGAGACAAGAGGGAGGAAGAAATGGAACAAATGGTGGTAAAAACATGCCTCCAATAACAAAATAATGATATAAGAGAAAACATTATGTATGACTCACAGGGAGTTAAGGCTAGTGGAGAAAAGTTCTCATCTTCTCCATTCAAGTGTTTCTGGAAGTCCTCCAGTGTCATCCAGTCCAATTTGAGCTCCACCCCAAGATTAAGAGATGGTGGTGCCCGATCTGTGATACAGTAGACATAACAGTCTCAGTTTTGGCCTTCTCAGCTTGACCTTAGCAGACCTGAGTTTTCTTGTAATATGTGAGCCTGGTTTGTGTTTAGCTAAACATCCAAAATTTGGAAGTAACACCATAAACAGCAAGGAGCCAATTGAAATTAAAAGTCCAAACCTGGAGTTTTGTCCGAGCTTTCCGTGGGTTCCTGAAAGTCCTGATTGTCATCGCAGGGAGTGAAGATTCGTGATTCACTGTCTTCCCTTCTTCTCCTCCTCTTGTCTTTCCACCTGGAGTCTTCTGTGGAATCAGGAGATGCCATTGGCTCGTTTGACATCTTCCTTTCCAGTCGTTCCTGCCGAGCTTCCTCCGCAAACCTCTGTGCCTCTTCCATCCGTGCTTTTCTCTCCCGCTGGGCTTCCTCAATTCTTTCCCTCCTTTTCCTTTCCTCTTCTTCTATACGTTCTTTTCTTTTTCTTTCCTCTTCTTCCATCTTTTCTCTCCTCTTTCGTTGCTCCTCCTCTCTCTGTTCCCGTAGTAATTCCTCCTTTGACTTGGAGGTTGGCTCATCCAATCTGTCAATTCTTTCAGTCTCAGACGTTCCCTTCTCATCTGTCTCCATGGGGACGGGACTCTGACCGGGTCGTGGCACTGGGTGGGAGGGACAACAATGTAGTCAGTCGATCTAACAATGACAAACAAATGAGAATGCAAACTTTCTATGTATAACTGTACTGTTCAACCAACAAACCAACTTACCCTTCTCAGACTTCTCTGAATCTGGTTTCCGTGCAGGAGATTGCTTTGAAACTTTTGTTTTCTTGTCATTTTTGCCTGTAGCCTGTAAATCATATTTTGAAAAGGTCAAATCACAACCATAATCAATAGTTACAAGGAGATTGCTAAGCTGTTAGCTTTTTTTTAAATAGTTTTTGCAAATGCAAAATA